>JANJXV010001472.1:0-118515 GCA_024803745.1 Megascapheus bottae
CCATTCTATGACTTCACACACCTCCATTCTGTGAGTTAACACACCTCCATTCTTTGACTTCACACACCTCCATTTTGACTTCGCACACCGACATTCTGTGACTTCACACACCTCCATTTGTGACTTCATACACCACCATTTTGACTTTACACACCTCCATTCTGTGACTTCACACACCTCCATTCTGTGACTTCACACACCTCCATTTTGACTTCACACACTTCCATTCTGTGATATCACACACCTCCATTCTGTGACTTCACACACCACCATTGTTTGACATCACACACATCCATTCTTTGACTTTGCACACCTCCATTCCACGACTTCACACATCTCCATTCTATGAGTTCACACACATCCATTCTGTGAGTTCCCACACCACAATTTTGTCTTCACACACCTCCATTCTATGACTTCACACACCTTAATTCTTAATTCAGAAACATCCATTCTAAGACTTCACACACCTCCATTCTATGACTTCGCAAACCTCAATTCTGTGGCTTCACGCACCTCCATTCTGAGTTCACACAAGTCCATTCGGTCACTTCACACACCTCCAATCTGACTTCACACACCTCCATTCTATGACTTCACACACTTCCATTCTATTACCTCACACACTTCCATTCAGTGACTTCACACACCTCCTTTCTGAGTTCACACACCTCCATTTTTTGACTTCACACACCTCCAATATATGACTTCAAACACCTCAATTCTCTGACTACACACACCTTCAATCTATGACTTAATACCCGTCCATTCTATGACTTCACCCACCTCCATTCTATGAGTTCACACACCTACATTCTCCGACTTCACACCCTTCCAATTTGACTTCACATACCTCCATACTATGACTTCACAAACCTCCTTTCGGTGACCTCACAATCCTCCATTCTATGATTTCACACATCTGCATTCTATGACTTCACACACCTCAATTCTGACTCACACAGCTCCATTCTGTGACTTCACAAAACTCCATTCTATGATTTCACACATCTCCATACTATGACTTCACACACCTCCATCTATGACTTCACACACCTCCATTCTGAGTTCACACACCTCCATTCTGTGACTTCACACACCACCATTCTGACTTCACACTTCCATTGTATGACTTCACACACTTCCATTCTGTGACTTCACACACCTCCATTCTATGACTTCACACACTTCCATTGTGACGTCACACCTCCATTCTATGAGTTCACACACCTCCATTCTATGACTTCACACACCTCCATTCTGACTTCACAAACCTCTATTCTCTGACTTCGCATACCTACATTCTGACTTCACATACCTCCATTCTGTGACTTCACAGACCTCGAATCTGTGACTTCACTCACCTCCACTCTATGACTTCACACTTCCCCATTCTATGACTTCCCACACCTAATTTCTATGACTTCACCCACCCCCATTCTATGATTTCACACCTCCATTCTGACTTCACACACCTCCATTCTATGACTTCACACACCTCCATTCTGACTTCACACACCTCCATTCTGTGACTTCACACACCTCCATTCTATGATTTCACACACCTCAATTCTGTGACTTCACACACCTCCATTCTATGACTTCACACACCTTCATTCTGTGACTTCACACACCTTCATTCTATGACTTGACACACCTACATTGTCACTTCACACACCTCCATTCTATGAGTTCACACACCTCCATTCTATGACTTCAGTCACCTCCATTCTGTTACTTCACACACCACTATTGTTTGACTTCACACACCTCCATTCTTTGACTTCACACACCTCCATTCCACGACTTCACACACCTCCATTCCATGAGTTCACACACATCCATTCTATGAGTTCACACACCAAAATTTTGTCTTCACACACCTCCATTCTGTGACTTCACACACCTCCATTCTATGATTTCACGCACTTCCATTCTGTGATTTCACACACCTCCACTCTATGACTTCACACACCTCCATTCTATGACTTCACACACCTCCATTCTGACTTCACACACCTCCATTCTGTGACTTCACACACCTCCATTCTATGATTTCACACACTTCCATTCTGTGACTTCACACACCTCCATTCTATGACTTCACACACCTCCATTCTGTGACTTCACACACCTCCAGTCTATGACTTCACACACCTCCATTCTATGACTTCACACACCTACATTGTGACTTCACACACCTCCATTCTATGACTTCACTCACCTCCATTCTATGACTTCACACACCTCCTTTCTGAGTTGACACACCTCCATTCTATGACTTCACACACCTCCAATCTGAATTCATACACCTCCATTGTATGACTTCACACACCTCCATTCTGTGACTTCACACACCTCCATTCTATGAGTTCACACACCTCCATTTTGACTTCACACACCTCCATTCTATAACTTAACACAGCTCCTTTCTCACTTCACACACCTCAATTCTATGACTTTACACACCTCTACTCTGACTTCACACACCTCCATTCTGTGACTTCACAAACCTCCATTCTATGACTTCACACACCTTCACTCTGTGACTTCACACATCTCCAATCTGTGACTTTACACACCTCCATTCTGCGAATTCACACACCTCCATTCTGTGATTTCACACACCTCCATTCTATGACTTCATACACCTCCATTGTAACTTCACACACCTCCATTCTGTGACTTCACACACCTCCCTTCCGTGACTTCACACATCTCCATTCTATGACTTCACACACCTACATTCTATGACATCACACACCTCCATTCTATGACTTCACACACTTCCATTCTATGACTTCACAAACCTCCATTCTATGACTTCACACACCTGCATTCTGACTTCACACACCTCCATTCTATGACTTCATACACCTCCATTCTATGACTTCATACACCAACATTCTAGGACTTCACACACCTCCATTCTATGACTTCACAAATCTCAATTCTGACGTCACACTCCTCCATTCTATGACTTCACACACCTCCATTCTATGACTTCACACATCTCCTTTCTGTAACTTCACACACTTCCAATGTTTGACTTCACAAACCTCCATTCCATGACTTCACACACCTCCATTCCATGAGTTCACACACCGCCATTCTTTGACTTCACACACCTCCATTTTGACTTCACACACCTCCATTCTGTGACTTCACACACCTCCATTCTGTGACTTCACACACCTCCATTCTATGACTTCACACAATTCCTTTCTATTCCTTCACACACTTCCATTCTGTGACTTCACACATCCTTTCTGAGTTCACACACCTCCATTGTTTGACTTCACACACCTCCAATATACGACCTCAAACACCTCAATTCTCTGACTTCACACACCTTCATTCTATGACTTCCTACCCATCCATTCTGTGACTTCACACACCTCCATTCTATGACTTCATACACCTCCATTCTATGACTTGACCCACCTCGATTCTATGACTTCACACACCTCCATTCTCTGACTTCACACCCCTCCAATTTGACTTCACATACCTCCATTCTATGACTTCACAAACCTCTCTTCGGTGACTTCACAATCCTCCATTCTATGACTTCACACATCTGCATTCTATGACTTCACACACCTCAATTCTGACTCACACAGCTCCATTCTGTGACTTCACAAATCTCCATTCTAGGATTTCACCATCTCCATTCTATGACTTCACACACCTCCATTCTATGACTTCACAAACCTCCATTCTATGACTTCAAACACCTCCATTCTATGACTTCACACACCTCCATTCTATGATTTCACACACCTCCCATTCTATGACTTCACACACCTCCATTCTGTGACTTCACACACCTCCATTCTATGAGTTCAAACACCTCCATTCTATGACTTCACACACATCCATTCTATGATTTCACACACCTCCTTTCTATGACTTCACACACCTCCATTCTGACTTCACACTCCTCCATTCTATGACTTCACACAGCTCCATTCTGACTTCACACACCTCCATTCTATGACTTTGCACACCTCTATTCTGACTTCACACACCTCCATTCTGTGACATCACAAACCTCCTTTCTATGACTTCACCCAACTCCACTCTGTGAATGCACACATCTCCACTCTGTGTCTTTACACACCTCCATTCTGCGAATTCATACCCCTCCATTCTGAGATTTCACACACCTCCATTCTATGACTTCACAAACCTCCATTCTATGACTTCACAAACCTCCATTGTGACTTCACACACGTCCTTTCTGTGACTTCACACACCTCCATTCTATATCATCACAGACCTCCATTCTATGACTTCACACACTTCCATTCTATGACTTCACACAGCTCCAGTCTATGACTTCACAAACCTCCATTCTATGACTTCACACACCTGCACTCTGACTTCACACACCTCCATTCTATGACCTTCATACACCTCCCTTCTATGACTTCATACACCAACTTTCTATGACTTCACACACCTCCATTCTATGACTTCACACATCTCCTTTTTGTAACTTTCCACACTTCCAGTGTTTTCCTTCACAAACCTCCATTCCATGGCTTCACACACCTCCATTCTATGACTTCTCTCACCTCCATTCTTTGACTTCACACACCTCCATTTGGACTTCACAGACCTACATTCTGTGACTTCACACACCTCCATTTGTGACTTCACACACCACCATTTTGACTTTACACACCTCCATTCTGTGACTTCACACACCTCCATTCTATGACTTCACACACCTCCATTCTATGACTTCACACACCTACATTGTGTCTTTACACACCTCCATTCTATGAGTTCACACACCAGCATTGTGACTTCACACACCTCCATTCTTTGACTTCACACATCTCCATTCTGACCTCACACACCTCCATTCTAACTTCACACACCTAAATTCTGTGACTTCACACACCTCCATTCTATGATTTCACACACGTCGATTCTATGACTTCACACACCTCCATTCTATGACTTCACACACCTCCAATCTGAATTCACACACCGCCATTCTGTGACTTCACTCACCTTCATTCTATGAGTTTACACACTTCCATTTTGACTTCACACACCTCCATTCTATGACTTCACACAGCTCCATTCTGACTTCACACACATCAATTATATGACTTTACACACCTCTATTCTGACTTCCCACACCTCCATTCTATGACTTCACAAATCTCCCTTCTATGACTTCACACACCTCCACTCTGTGACTTCACACATCTCCACTCTGTGACTTTACACACCTCCATTCTGCGAATTCACACACCTCCATTCTGTGATTTCACACACCTCCATTCTATGACTTCACACACCTCCATTCTATGACTTCACACACCTCCATTCTGTGAGTTAACACACCTCCATTCTTTGACTTCACACACCTCCATTTTGACTTCGCACACCGACATTCTGTGACTTCACACACCTCCATTTGTGACTTCATACACCACCATTTTGACTTTACACACCTCCATTCTGTGACTTCACACACCTCCATTCTGTGACTTCACACACCTCCATTTTGACTTCACACACTTCCATTCTGTGATATCACACACCTCCATTCTGTGACTTCACACACCACCATTGTTTGACATCACACACATCCATTCTTTGACTTTGCACACCTCCATTCCACGACTTCACACATCTCCATTCTATGAGTTCACACACATCCATTCTGTGAGTTCCCACACCACAATTTTGTCTTCACACACCTCCATTCTATGACTTCACACACCTTAATTCTTAATTCAGAAACATCCATTCTAAGACTTCACACACCTCCATTCTATGACTTCGCAAACCTCAATTCTGTGGCTTCACGCACCTCCATTCTGAGTTCACACAAGTCCATTCGGTCACTTCACACACCTCCAATCTGACTTCACACACCTCCATTCTATGACTTCACACACTTCCATTCTATTACCTCACACACTTCCATTCAGTGACTTCACACACCTCCTTTCTGAGTTCACACACCTCCATTTTTTGACTTCACACACCTCCAATATATGACTTCAAACACCTCAATTCTCTGACTACACACACCTTCAATCTATGACTTAATACCCGTCCATTCTATGACTTCACCCACCTCCATTCTATGAGTTCACACACCTACATTCTCCGACTTCACACCCTTCCAATTTGACTTCACATACCTCCATACTATGACTTCACAAACCTCCTTTCGGTGACCTCACAATCCTCCATTCTATGATTTCACACATCTGCATTCTATGACTTCACACACCTCAATTCTGACTCACACAGCTCCATTCTGTGACTTCACAAAACTCCATTCTATGATTTCACACATCTCCATACTATGACTTCACACACCTCCATCTATGACTTCACACACCTCCATTCTGAGTTCACACACCTCCATTCTGTGACTTCACACACCACCATTCTGACTTCACACTTCCATTGTATGACTTCACACACTTCCATTCTGTGACTTCACACACCTCCATTCTATGACTTCACACACTTCCATTGTGACGTCACACCTCCATTCTATGAGTTCACACACCTCCATTCTATGACTTCACACACCTCCATTCTGACTTCACAAACCTCTATTCTCTGACTTCGCATACCTACATTCTGACTTCACATACCTCCATTCTGTGACTTCACAGACCTCGAATCTGTGACTTCACTCACCTCCACTCTATGACTTCACACTTCCCCATTCTATGACTTCCCACACCTAATTTCTATGACTTCACCCACCCCCATTCTATGATTTCACACCTCCATTCTGACTTCACACACCTCCATTCTATGACTTCACACACCTCCATTCTGACTTCACACACCTCCATTCTGTGACTTCACACACCTCCATTCTATGATTTCACACACCTCAATTCTGTGACTTCACACACCTCCATTCTATGACTTCACACACCTTCATTCTGTGACTTCACACACCTTCATTCTATGACTTGACACACCTACATTGTCACTTCACACACCTCCATTCTATGAGTTCACACACCTCCATTCTATGACTTCAGTCACCTCCATTCTGTTACTTCACACACCACTATTGTTTGACTTCACACACCTCCATTCTTTGACTTCACACACCTCCATTCCACGACTTCACACACCTCCATTCCATGAGTTCACACACATCCATTCTATGAGTTCACACACCAAAATTTTGTCTTCACACACCTCCATTCTATGACTTCACACACCTTAATTCTTAATTCAGAAACATCCATTTTATGACTTCCCACAATTCCATTTGTGACTTCGCAAACCTTCATTCTGTGACTTCACACACCTCCATTCTGAGTTCACACACCTCCATTTTGACTTCACACACCTCTATTCTTTGACTTCACACACCTCCCTTCTATGACTTCGCACACCTCCATTCTGTGACTTCACACACCTCCATTCTATGATTTCCCACACCTCCTTTTTATGACTTCACTCACCTCCAATCTATGACTACACACGTCCATTCTGACTTCGCACACCTGCATTCTGTGACTTCACACACCTCCATTCTATGAGTTCACACACCTCCATTCTGTGACTTCACACACCTTCATTCTTACTTCAGAAACATCCATTCTATGACTTCACAAACCTCCAATCTGTGACTTCACACACCTCCATTCTATGATTTCACACACTTCCATTCTATGACTACACACACCTCCATTCTGTGAGGTCAAACACCTCCATTCTAAGTTCACACACCTCCAATCTGTGACTTCACACACCACCATTCTGTGACTTCACACACCTCCATTCTATGAATTCACACACATCCATTCTATGACTTCACACACCAGCATTCTGTGACTTTACACACCGCCATTCTGAGTTCACACACCTCCATTCTTTGACTTCACACACCTCCATTCTGTTACTTCCCACACCTCCATTCTGTGACTTCACACACCTCCGTTCTATGACTTCACACACCTCCCTTCTATGACTTCACACACCTCCATTCTGTGACTTCACACACCTCCATTCTATGACTTCACACACCTCCATTCTATGACTTCACACACCTCCAATATATGACTACAAACACTGAATTCTGTGACTTCACACACCTCCATTCTATGACTTCACACACCTCCATTCTATGACTTCACACACCTCCAATATATGACTACAAACACTGAATTCTATGACTTCACCCACATCCATTCTATGACTTCACACACCTCCAATTTGACTTTACATACCTCCATTCTATGACTTCACAAACCTCCATTCTCTGACTTCACACACCTCCATTCTGTGATTTCACAAACCTCCATTCTATGATTTCACACACCTCCATTTTATGATGTCACACACCTCCATTCTGAGTTCACATACCTCCATTCTCTGACTCAACACACCTCCATTCTGACTTCACACACCTCCATTTTGACTTCACACTCCTCATTTCTTGACTTCACACACCTCCATGCTGACTTCACACACCTCCATTCTATGACTTCCCACAGCTCTATTCTATGACTTCACACACCTCCATTCTGAGTTCACACACTTCCATTCTGTGACTTCACACACCTCAATTCTGACTTTACACATCTCCATTGTATGATTTCACACACCTCCATTCTGTGACTTCACACACCTCCATTCTGTGACTTCACACACCTCAATTCTGTGACTTCACACACCTCCATTTTGACTTAACACACCTCCATTCTATGACTTCATACACCTCCATTCTATGACTTTACACACCTCCATTCTGTGACTACACACACCTCCATTCTGACTTCACCTAGCCCCATTCTATGACTTCACACACCTCCATTCTGTGACTTCACACACCTCTATTTTATGACTTCACACACCTCGATTGTGATTTCACACACCTCCATTCTATGAGTTCACATACCTCCATTCTGACTTCACACACCTTAATTCTATGACTTCACACACCTCCATTCTGACTTCACACACCTCCATTCTGTGACTTCACACACCTCCATTCTATGATTTCACACACCTCCATTCTATGACTTCACACACCTCCAATATATGACTTCAAACACATCAATTCTGTGACTTCACACACCTCCATTCTATGACTTCCACACCTCCATTCTGTGACTTCACACACCACCATTCTATGACTTCACACACCTCCATTGTCACTTCACACTCCTCCATTCTGTGACTTCACACACCTCCATTCCATGACTTCACATACCTCCATTCGATGACTTCACACACCTCCATTTTGACTTCACACACCTCCACTCTGTGACTTCACACACCTCCATTTGTGACTTCACACACCACATTTTTGACTTCACACACCTCCATTCTGTGACTTCACACAGCTCCATTCTGTGACTTCACACGCCTCCGTTTTGTCTTCACACACCTCCATTCTGTGACTTCACACACCTACATTCTGTGACTTAACACTCCTCTATTGTTTGACTTCACACAGGTCCATTCTTTGACTTCACACACCTCCATTCCATGACTTCACACACCTCCATTCTGACTTCACACACCACCATTCTATGAGTTCACACACCTACTTTGTGACTTCACACACCTCCATTCTATGACTTCACACACCTTCATTTTTTCTTCAGAATCATCCATTCTATGACTTCACACACATCCATTCTATGATTTCACAAAATTCCATTCTGTGACTTCACACACCTCCATTCTGACTTCACACACCTCCATTCTATGACTTCACACACTTCCATTCTATGACTTTACACACCTCCATTCTATGATTTCACACACCTACATTCTATAACTTAACACACCTACATTGTGACTTCACACACCTCCATTCTGTGAGTTCACACACCTGCATTGTGACTTCACACACCTCCATTCTATGACTTCACCCACCAACATTCCGACTTCACACACTTCCATTCTGACTTCCCACACCTCCATTCTGTGATTTCACACACTTCCATTCTATGACTTCACACACCTAGATTCTTTGACTTCACACACCTCATTTCTGAGTTGACACACCTCCATTCTGTGATTTCACACACTTCCAATCTGACTTCACACACCTCCATTCTATGACTTCACACACCTCCATTGTGACTTCACACACCTCCATTCTATGAGTTCACAAACCTCCATTCTGACTTCATACACGTCCATTCTATGACTTCACACAGCTAAATTCTGACTTCACACCTCCATTTGTGACTTCACACTCCACAATTTTGACTTCACACAACTCCATTCTGTGACTTCACACACCTCCATTCTGTGACTTCACACACATCCATTTTGACTTCACACACTTCCATTCTATGACTTCACACACCTCCATTCTGTGACTTCACACACCTCCATTCCATGACTTCACACACCTCCATTCTATGAGATTACACACCACCATTATATGAGTTCACACACCTACATTGTGACTTCACACACCTCCATTCTATGACTTCACACACCTTAATCATTACTTCAGAATCATCCATTCTATGACTTCACACACCTCCATTCTATGACTTCACAAACCTCCGTCCTGTGACCTCACACACCTTCATTTTGAGGTCACACACCTCCATTCTGTGACTTCACACACCTCCATTCTGACTTCACACACTTCCATTCTATGACTTCACACACTTCCTTTCTGTGATTTCACACACCTCCATTCTGTGACTTCACACACCTCCATTCTGTGACTTCACACACCTCCATTCTGTGACTTCACACAGCTCCATTCTGTGACTTAACACACATCCATTCTGTGACTTCACACACCTCCATTCTATGACTTCACACACCTCCATTCTGTGACTTCACACACCTCCATTCTGGGTTCACACACCTCCAATCTGTGACTTCACACCCCTCCATTCTGTGACTTCACACACCTCCATACTATGACTTCACACACCTTCATTCTATGACTTCACACACGTCCATTCAATGATTTTACACACCTCCATTCTGTGACTTCACACACCTCCATTCTATAACTTAACACACCTATATTGTGACTTCACACACCTCCATTGTGACTTCACACACCTCCATTCTATGACTTCAAACACCTCCATTCTTTGACTTCACACACCTCCATTCTATGATTTCACACACCTCCATTCTGTGACTTCACACACCTCCATTCTATGATTTCACACACCTCCATTCTATAACTTAACACACCTACATTGTGACTTCACACCTCCGTTCTATGCGTTCACACACATGCATTGTGACTTCACACACCTCCATTCTGTGACTTCACACACCTCCATTCTGACTTCACACACCTCCATTCTATGACTTCACACACTTCCTTTCTGTGACTTCACACACCTCCATTCTTTGAATTCACACACCTCCATTCTATGACTTCACACACCTACATTCTGTGACTTCACACTCCTCTATTGTTTTACTTCACACAGCTCCATTCTTTGACTTCACACACCTCCATTCCATGACTTCACACACCTCCATTCTGACTTCACACACCACCATTCTATGAGTTCACACACCTACATTGTGACTTCACACACCTCCATTCTATGACTTCACACACCTTCATTTTTTCTTCAGAATCATCCATTCTATGACTTCACACACCTCCATTCTGTGACTTCACACACCTCCATTCTGTGTTCACACACCCCCATTCTGTGACTTCACACACTTTCAATCTGTGACTTGACACACCTCCAGTCTATTACTTCACACACCTCCATTCTATGACTTCACAAACCTCCAATATATGACTTCACACACCTCCATTCTATGACTTAACACACCTCCCTTCTGTGACTTCACACACCTACATTGTGACTTCACAGACCTCCATTCTATGAGTTCACACAAATGCATTGTGAATTCACACACCTCCATTCTATGACTTCACACACATCCATTCTGACTTCACACACCTCCATTCTGACTTCACACACCTCAATTCTGTGAATTCACACAACTCCATTCTATGATTTCACACCCCTCCATTCTATGACTTCACACACCTCCATTCTATGACTTCACACACCTCCTTTCTGAGTTGACACACCTCCATTCTATGACTTCACAAACCTCCAATTTGACTTCACACACCTCCATTCTATGACTTCACACAGCTCCATTGTGACTTCACACACCATCATTCTATGAGTTCACACACCTCCATTCGGACTTCACTCACCTCCATTCTGTGACTTCACACACCTCCATTCTGACTTCACACAGCTCCATTCTATGACTTCGCACACATCTATTCTGACTTCACACACCTCCATTCTGTGACTTCACACACCTCCATTCTATAACTTAACACACCTATATTGTGACTTCACACACCTCCATTCTATGAGTTCACACACCTGCATTGTGACTTCACACACCTCCATTCTATGACTTCACGCACCAACATTCCGTCCTCACACACCTCCATTTTGACTTCACACGCCTCAGTTCTGTGACTTCCCACACCTCCATTCTATGATTTCACACACTTCCATTCTATTACTTCACACACCTAGATTCTATGACTTCACACACCTCATTTCTGAGTTCACAACCTCCATTCTGTGATTTCACACACCTCCAATCTGACTTCACACACCTCCATTCTATGACTTCACACACCTCCATTGTGACATCACACACCTCCATTCTATGAGATCACACACCTCCATTCTGACTTCACACACCTCCATTCTATGACTTCACACAGCTAAATTCTGACTTCACACCTCCATTTGTGACTTCACACTGCACAATTTTGACTTCACACACCTCCATTCTGTGACTTCACACACATCCATTTTGACTTCACACACTTCCATTCTATGACTTCACACACCTACATTCTGTGACTTCACACACCTCCATTCCATGACTTCACACACCTCCATTCTATGAGATTGCACACCACCATTCTATGAGTTCACACACCTACATTGTGACTTCACACACCTCCATTCTATGACTTCACACACCTTAATTATTACTTCAGTATCATCCATTCTATGACTTCACACACCTCCATTCTATGACTTCACAAACCTCCGTTCTGTGACCTCACACACCTTCATTTTCAGGTCACACACCTCCATTCTGTGACTTCACACACCTCCATTCTGACTTCACACACCTCCATTCTATGACTTCACACACTTCCTTTCTGTGACTTCACACACCTCCATTCTGTGACTTCACGCACCTCCATTCTGTGACTTCACACACCTCCATTCTATGATTTCACACACCTCTTTTCTGTGACTTAACACACATCCATTCTGTGACTTCACACACCTCCATTCTATCACTTCACACACCTCCATTCTGTGACTTCACACACCTCCATTCTGGGTTCACACACCTCCAATCTGTGATTTCACACCCCTCCATTCTGTGACTTCACACACCTCCATTCTATGATTTCACACACCTCCATTCTATGACTTCACACACGTACATTCTATGATTTTACATACCTCCATTCTGTGACTTCACACACCTCAATTCTATAACTTAACACACCTATATTGTGAGTTCACACACCTCCATTCTATGATTTCACACACCTCCATTCTATGACTTCAAACACCTCCATTCTGTGACTTCACACACCTTCATTCTATGATTTCACACACCTCCATTCTGTGAGTTCACACACCTCCATTCTATGATTTCACACACCTCCATTCTATAACTTAACACACCTACATTGTGACTTCACACCTCCATTCTATGAGTTCACACACATGCATTGTGACTTCACACACCTCCATTCTATGACTTCACACACCTCCATTTTATGACTTCACACACGTACATTCTATGATTTTACACACCTCCATTCTGTGACTTCACACACTTCCATTCTATAACTTCACACACCTCCATTTTGTGACTTCACACACCTCCATTCTATGACTTCACACACCTCCATTCTATGACATCACACACCTCCATTCTATGACTTCACACATCTCCATTCTGGGACTTCACACACCACCATTCTATGATTTCATACACGTCCATTCTGTGACTTCACACACCTCCATTCTATGACTTCACACACCTCCATTCTATAACTTAACACACCTATATTGTGACTTCACACACCTCCATTCTATGAGTTCACGCACCTGCATTGTGACTTCACACACCTCCATTCTATGACTTCACCCACCAACATTCCGACTTCACACACCTCCATTTTGACTTCACACGCCTCAGTTCTGTGACTTCACACACCTTATTTCTGAGTTGACACACCACCATTCCATGACTTCACACACCTCCATTTTATGAGATTACACACCACCATTCTATGAGTTCACACACCGACATTGTGACTTCACACACCTCCATGCTATGACTTCACACACCTTCATTTTTTCTTCAGTATCATCCATTCTATGACTTCACACACCTCCATTCTATGATTTCACAAAATTCCATTCTGTGACTTCACACACCTCCATTCTGACTTCACACACCTCCATTCTATGACTTCACACACCTCCTCTCTGTGACTTCACACACCTCCATTGTGAGTTCACACACCTGCATTCTGTCACTTCACAAACCTCCATTCTGTGACTTCACACACCTCAATTCTGTGACTTCACTCACCTCCATTTTTTGAATTCACATACCTCCATTCTTTGACTTCACACACCTCCATTCCATGAATTCACACACCTTCATTCTTAGTTCAGAAACATCCATTCTATGGCTTCACACACCTCCATTCTGTGACTTCACACACCTCAATTCTGAGTTCACACACCCCCATTCTGTGACTTCACACACCTTCAATCTGTGACTTGACACACCTCCATTCTATTACTTCACACACCTCCATTCTATGACTTCACAAACCTCCAATATATGACTTCACATACCTCCATTCTGTGACTTCACACACCTCCATTCTATGACTTCACACACCTCCATTCTGTGACTTCACACACCCACATTGTGACTTCACAGACCTCCATTCTATGAGTTCACACAAATGCATTGTGAATTCACACACCTCCATTCTATGACTTCACACACCTCCATTCTGACTTCACACACCTCCATTCTGACTTCACACACCTCAACTCTGTGACTTCACACAACTCCATTCTATGATTTCACATCCCTCCAGTCTATGACTTCACACACCTCCATTCTATGCCTTCACACACCTCCTTTCTGACTTGACACACCTCCATTCTATGACTTCACACACCTCCAATCTGATTTCACACACCTCCATTCTATGACTTCACACACCTCCTCTCTGTGACTTCACACACCTCCATTGTGAGTTCACACACCTGCATTCTGTCACTTCACACACCTCCATTCTGTGACTTCACACACCTCAATTCTGTGACTTCACTCACCTCCATTTTTTGAATTCACATACCTCCATTCTTTGACTTCACACACCTCCATTCCATGACTTCACACACCTTCATTCTTATTTCAGAAACATCCATTCTATGGCTTCACACACCTCCATTCTGTGACTTCACACACCTCAATTCTGAGTTCACACACCCCCATTCTGTGACTTCACACACCTTCAATCTGTGACTTGACACACCTCCATTCTATTACTTCACACACCTCCATTCTATGACTTCACAAACCTCCAATATATGACTTCACATACCTCCATTCTGTGACTTCACACACCTCCATTCTATGACTTCACACACCTCCATTCTGTGACTTCACACACCTACATTGTGACTTCACAGACCTCCATTCTATGAGTTCACACAAATGCATTGTGAATTCACACACCTCCATTCTATGACTTCACACACCTCCATTCTGACTTCACACACCTCCATTCTGACTTCACACACCTCAATTCTGTGACTTCACACAACTCCATTCTATGATTTCACATCCCTCCAGTCTATGACTTCACACACCTCCATTCTATGCCTTCACACACCTCCTTTCTGACTTGACATACCTCCATTCTATGACTTCACACACCTCCAATCTGATTTCACACACCTCCATTCTATGACTTCACACACTTCCATTCTGTGACTTCAAAAACCTCCATTCTATGACTTCACACACCTCCATTGTGACTTCACACACCATCATTCTATGAGTTCACACATCGCCATTCGGACTTCACTCACCTCCATTCTATGACTTCACACAGCTCCATTCTGACTTCACACAGCTCCATTCTATGACTTCGCACATATCTATTCTGACTTCACACACGTCCATTCTGTGACTTCACACACCTCCATTCTATGACTTCACACACCTCCATTCTATAACTTAACACACCTATATTGTGACTTCACACACCTCCATTCTATGAGTTCACACACCTGCATTGTGACTTCACACACCTCCATTCTATGACTTCACCCACCAACATTCCGACTTCACACACCTCCATTTTGACTTCACACGCCTCAGTTCTGTGCCTTCACACACCTCCATTCTATGATTTCACACACTTCCATTCTATGACTTCACACACCTAGATTCTATGAATTCACACACCTCATTTCTGAGTTGACTCACCTCCATTCTGTGATTTCACACACCTCCAATCTGACTTCACACACCTCCATTCTATGACTTCACACACCTCCATTGTGACTTCACACACCTCCATTCTATGAGTTCACACACCTCCATTCTGACTTCACACACCTCCATTCTATGACTTCACACACCTCCATTCTATGACATCACACACCTCCATTCTATGACTTCACACATCTCCATTCTGGGACTTCACACACCACCATTCTATGATTTCATACACGTCCATTCTGTGACTTCACACACCTCCATTCTATGACTTCACACACCTCCATTCTATAACTTAACACACCTATATTGTGACTTCACACACCTCCATTCTATGAGTTCACGCACCTGCATTGTGACTTCACACACCTCCATTCTATGACTTCACCCACCAACATTCCGACTTCACACACCTCCATTTTGACTTCACACGCCTCAGTTCTGTGACTTCACACACCTTATTTATGAGTTGACACACCACCATTCCATGACTTCACACACCTCCATTTTATGAGATTACACACCACCATTCTATGAGTTCACACACCGACATTGTGACTTCACACACCTCCATGCTATGACTTCACACACCTTCATTTTTTCTTCAGTATCATCCATTCTATGACTTCACACACCTCCATTCTATGATTTCACAAAATTCCATTCTGTGACTTCACACACCTCCATTCTGACTTCACACACCTCCATTCTATGACTTCACACACCTCCTCTCTGTGACTTCACACACCTCCATTGTGAGTTCACACACCTGCATTCTGTCACTTCACAAACCTCCATTCTGTGACTTCACACACCTCAATTCTGTGACTTCACTCACCTCCATTTTTTGAATTCACATACCTCCATTCTTTGACTTCACACACCTCCATTCCATGAATTCACACACCTTCATTCTTAGTTCAGAAACATCCATTCTATGGCTTCACACACCTCCATTCTGTGACTTCACACACCTCAATTCTGAGTTCACACACCCCCATTCTGTGACTTCACACACCTTCAATCTGTGACTTGACACACCTCCATTCTATTACTTCACACACCTCCATTCTATGACTTCACAAACCTCCAATATATGACTTCACATACCTCCATTCTGTGACTTCACACACCTCCATTCTATGACTTCACACACCTCCATTCTGTGACTTCACACACCCACATTGTGACTTCACAGACCTCCATTCTATGAGTTCACACAAATGCATTGTGAATTCACACACCTCCATTCTATGACTTCACACACCTCCATTCTGACTTCACACACCTCCATTCTGACTTCACACACCTCAATTCTGTGACTTCACACAACTCCATTCTATGATTTCACATCCCTCCAGTCTATGACTTCACACACCTCCATTCTATGCCTTCACACACCTCCTTTCAGACTTGACACACCTCCATTCTATGACTTCACACACCTCCAATCTGATTTCACACACCTCCATTCTATGACTTCACACACCTCCTCTCTGTGACTTCACACACCTCCATTGTGAGTTCACACACCTGCATTCTGTCACTTCACACACCTCCATTCTGTGACTTCACACACCTCAATTCTGTGACTTCACTCACCTCCATTTTTTGAATTCACATACCTCCATTCTTTGACTTCACACACCTCCATTCCATGACTTCACACACCTTCATTCTTATTTCAGAAACATCCATTCTATGGCTTCACACACCTCCATTCTGTGACTTCACACACCTCAATTCTGAGTTCACACACCCCCATTCTGTGACTTCACACACCTTCAATCTGTGACTTGACACACCTCCATTCTATTACTTCACACACCTCCATTCTATGACTTCACAAACCTCCAATATATGACTTCACATACCTCCATTCTGTGACTTCACACACCTCCATTCTATGACTTCACACACCTCCATTCTGTGACTTCACACACCTACATTGTGACTTCACAGACCTCCATTCTATGAGTTCACACAAATGCATTGTGAATTCACACACCTCCATTCTATGACTTCACACACCTCCATTCTGACTTCACACACCTCCATTCTGACTTCACACACCTCAATTCTGTGACTTCACACAACTCCATTCTATGATTTCACATCCCTCCAGTCTATGACTTCACACACCTCCATTCTATGCCTTCACACACCTCCTTTCTGACTTGACATACCTCCATTCTATGACTTCACACACCTCCAATCTGATTTCACACACCTCCATTCTATGACTTCACACACTTCCATTCTGTGACTTCAAAAACCTCCATTCTATGACTTCACACACCTCCATTGTGACTTCACACACCATCATTCTATGAGTTCACACATCGCCATTCGGACTTCACTCACCTCCATTCTATGACTTCACACAGCTCCATTCTGACTTCACACAGCTCCATTCTATGACTTCGCACATATCTATTCTGACTTCACATACCTCCATTCTGTGACTTCACACACCTCCATTCTATGACTTCACACACCTCCATTCTATAACTTAACACACCTATATTGTGACTTCACACACCTCCATTCTATGAGTTCACACACCTGCATTGTGACTTCACACACCTCCATTCTATGACTTCACCCACCAACATTCCGACTTCACACACCTCCATTTTGACTTCACACGCCTCAGTTCTGTGCCTTCACACACCTCCATTCTATGATTTCACACACTTCCATTCTATGACTTCACACACCTAGATTCTATGAATTCACACACCTCATTTCTGAGTTGACTCACCTCCATTCTGTGATTTCACACACCTCCAATCTGACTTCACACACCTCCATTCTATGACTTCACACACCTCCATTGTGACTTCACACACCTCCATTCTATGAGTTCACACACCTCCATTCTGACTTCACACACCTCCATTCTATGACTTCACACAGCTAAATTCTGACTTCACACCTCCATTTGTGACTTCACACTCCACAATTTTGACTTCACACACCTCCATTCTGTGACTTCACACACCTCCATTCTGTGACTTCACACACATCCATTTTGACTTCACACATTTCCATTCTATGACTTCACACACCTCCATTCTGTGACTTCACACACCTCCATTCCATGACTTCACACACCTCCATTCTATGAGATTACACACCACCATTATATGAGTTCACACACCTACATTGTGACTTCACACACCTCCATTCTATGACTTCACACACCTTAATTATTACTTCAGAATCATCCATTGTATGACTTCACACACCTCCATTCTATGACTTCACAAACCTCCGTTCTGTGACCTCACACACCTTCATTTTGAGGTCACACACCTCCATTCTGTGACTTCACACACCTCCATTCTGACTTCACACACATCCATTCTATGACTTCAGACACTTCCTTTCTGTGACTTCACACACCTCCAATTTGTGACTTCACACACCTCCATTCTGTGACTTCACACACCTCCATTCTGTGACTTCACACACCTCCATTCTGTGACTTAACACACATCCATTCTGTGACTTCACACACCTCCATTCTATGACTTCACACACCTCCATTCTGTGACTTCACACACCTCCATTCTGGGTCACACACCTCCAATCTCTGACTTCACACCCCTCCATTCTGTGACTTCACACACATCCATTCTATGACTTCACACACCTCCATACTATGATTTCACACACCTCCATTCTATGACTTCACACACCTCCATTCTATAACTTAACACACCTACATTGTGACTTCACACACCTCCATTCTATGATTTCACACACCTCCATTCTGTGACTTCACACACCCCCATTCTATGACTTCACACACCTCCATTCTATGACTTCACACACATCCATTCTATGACTTCAAACACCTCCAATCTGTGACTTCACACACCTCCATTCTATGAGTTCACACACCTCCATTCTGTGACTTCACACACCTCCATTCTATGACTTCACACACCTCCATTCTATAACTTAACACACCTACATTGTGACTTCACACCTCCATTCTATGAGTTCACACACATGCATTGTGACTTCACACACCTCCATTCTATAACTTCACACACCTCCATTTTGTGACTTCACACACCTGCATTCTATGACTTCACACACCTCCATTCTATGACATCACACACCTCCATTCTATGACTTCACACATCTCCATTCTGGGACTTCACACACCACCATTCTATGATTTCATACACCTCCATTCTGTGACTTCACACACCTCCATTCTATGACTTCACACACCTCCATTCTATAACTTAACACACCTATATTGTGACTTCACACACCTCCATTCTATGAGTTCACACACCTGCATTGTGACTTCACACACCTCCATTCTATGACTTCACCCACCAACATTCCGTCTTCACACACCAACATTTTGACTTCACACCCCTCAGTTCTGTGCCTTCACACACCTCCATTCTATGATTTCACACACTTCCATTCTATGACTTCACACACCTAGATTCTATGACTTCACACACCTCATTTCTGAGTTGACACACCTCCATTCTGTGATTTCACACACCTCCAATCTCACTTCACACACCTCCATTCTATGACTTCACACACCTCCATTGTGACTTCACACACCTCCATTCTATGAGTTCACACACCTCCATTCTGACTTCACACACCTCCATTCTATGACTTCACACAGCTAAATTCTGACTTCACACCTCCATTTGTGACTTCACACTCCACAATTTTGACTTCACACACCTCCATTCTGTGACTTCACACACGTCCATTCTGTGACTTCACACACATCCATTTTGACTTCACACACTTCCATTCTTTGACTTCACACACCTCCATTCTGTGACTTCACACACCTCCATTCCATGACTTCACACACATCCATTCTATGAGATTACACACCACCATTCTATGAGTTCACACACCTACATTGTGACTTCACACACCTCCATTCTATGACTTCACACACCTTCATTATTACTTCAGAATCATCCATTCTATGACTTCACCCACCTCCATTCTATGACTTCACAAACCTCCGTTCAGTGACCTCACACACCTTCATTTTGAGGTCACACCCCTCCATTCTGTGACTTCACACACATCCATTCTGACTTCACACACCTCCATTCTGTGACTTAACACACATCCATTCTGTGACTTCATACACCTCCAATCTATGACTTCACACACCTCCATTCTGTGACTTCACACACCTCCATTATGGGTTCACACACCTCCAATCTGTGACTTCACACACCTCCATTCTATGACTTCACACACCTCCTTTCTGAGTTGACACACCTCCATTCTATGACTTCACACACCTCCAATCTGACTTCACACACCTCCATTCTATGACTTCACACACCTCCATTCTGTGACTTCAAAAACCTCCATTCTATCACTTCACACACCTCCATTGTGACTTCATACACCATCATTCTATGAGTTCACACTCCGCCATTCTGACTTCACTCACCTCCATTCTATGATTTCACACAGCTCCATTCTGACTTCACACAGCTCCATTCTATGACTTCACACACCTCCATTCTATAACTTAACACACCTATATTGTGACTTCACACACCTCCATTCTATGAGTTCACACACCTGCATTGTGACTTCACACACATCCATTCTATGACTTCACCCACCAACATTCCGACTTCACACACCACCATTTTGACTTCACACGCCTCAGTTCTGTGCCTTCACACACCTCCATTCTATGATTTCACACACTTCCATTCTATGACTTCACACACCTAGATTCTATGACTTCACACACCTCATTTCTGAGTTGACACACCTCCATTCTGTGATTTCACACACCTCCAATCTCACTTCACACACCTCCATTCTATGACTTCACACACCTCCATTGTGACTTCACACACCTCCATTCTATGAGTTCACACACCTCCATTCTGACTTCACACACCTCCATTCTATGACTTCACACAGCTAAATTCTGATTTCACGTCTCCATTTGTGACTTCACAGTCCACAATTTTGACTTCACACACCTCCATTCTCTGACTTCACACACCTCCATTCTGTGACTTCACACACATCAATTTTGACTTCACACACTTGCATTCTATGACGTCACACATCTCCATTCTCTGACTTCACAAAGCTCCATTCCATGACTTCACACACCTCCATTCTATGAGATTACACACCACCATTATATGAGTTCACACACCTCCATTCTGACTTCACACACCTCCATTCTATGACTTCACACAGCTAAATTCTGACTTCACACTTCCATTTGTGACTTCACACTCCACAATTTTGACTTCACACACCTCCATTCTGTGACTTCACACACGTCCATTCTGTGACTTCACACACATCCATTTTGACTTCACACACTTCCATTCTTTGACTTCACACACATCCATTCTGTGACTTCAGACACCTCCATTCCATGACTTCACACACATCCATTCTATGAGATTACACACCACCATTCTATGAGTTCACACACCTACATTGTGACTTCACACACCTCCATTCTATGACTTCACACACCTTCATTATTACTTCAGAATCATCCATTCTATGACTTCACACACCTCCATTCTATGACTTCGCAAACCTCCGTTCTGTGACGTCACACACCTTCATTTTGAGGTCACACCCCTCCATTGTGTGACTTCACACATCTCCATTCTGACTTCACACACCTCCATTCTGTGACTTAACACACATCCATTCTGTGACTTCATACACCTCCATTCTATGACTTCACACACCTCCATTCTGTGACTTCACACACCTCAATTCTGGGTTCACACACCTCCAATCTGTGACTTCACACCCCTCCATTCTGTAACTTCACACACCTCCATTCTATGACTTCACACACCTCCATTCTATGACTTCACACACGTCCATTCTATGATTTTACACACCTCCATTCTGTGACTTCACACACCTCCATTCTATGACTTCACACACCTCCATTCTATGTCTTCACACACCTCCATTCTATTACTCCACACCTCCATTCTTACTTCACACACCTCCATTCTATGACTTTGAACACCACCATTCTGACTTCACACTCCTCCATTCTGTGACTTCACACACCTCCATTCCATGACTTCACATACCTCCATTCGATGACTTCACACACCTCCATTGTATGACTTCACACAGCTAAATTCTGACTTCACACTTCCATTTGTGACTTCACACTCCACAATTTTGACTTCACACACCTCCATTCTGTGACTTCACACACGTCCATTCTGTGACTTCACACACATCCATTTTGACTTCACACACTTCCATTCTTTGACTTCACACACCTCCATTCTGTGACTTCAGACACCTCCATTCCATGACTTCACACACATCCATTCTATGAGATTACACACCACCATTCTATGAGTTCACACACCTACATTGTGACTTCACACACCTCCATTCTATGACTTCACACACCTTCATTATTACTTCAGAATCATCCATTCTATGACTTCACACACCTCCATTCTATGACTTCGCAAACCTCCGTTCTGTGACGTCACACACCTTCATTTTGAGGTCACACCCCTCCATTGTGTGACTTCACACATCTCCATTCTGACTTCACACACCTCCATTCTGTGACTTAACACACATCCATTCTGTGACTTCATACACCTCCATTCTATGACTTCACACACCTCCATTCTGTGACTTCACACACCTCAATTCTGGGTTCACACACCTCCAATCTGTGACTTCACACCCCTTCATTCTGTAACTTCACACACCTCCATTCTATGACTTCACACACCTCCAATCTATGACTTCACACACGTCCATTCTATTATTTTACACACCTCCATTCTGTGACTTCACACACCTCCATTCTATGACTTCACACACCTCCATTCTATGACTTCACACACCTCCATTCTATTACTCCACACCTCCATTCTGACTTCACACACCTCCATTCTATGACTTTGAACACCACCATTCTGACTTCACACTCCTCCATTCTGTGACTTCACACACCTCCATTCCATGACTTCACATACCTCCATTCGATGACTTCACACACCTCCATTTTGACTTCACACACCTCCACACTGTGACTTCACACACCTCCATTTGTGACTTCACACACCACATTTTTGACTTCACACACCTCCATTCTGTGACTTCACACACCTCCATTCTGTGACTTCACACGCCTCCGTTTTGTCTTCACACACCTCCATTCTGTGACTTCACACACCTACATTCTGTGACTTCACACTCCTCTATTGTTTGACTTCACACAGCTCCATTCTTTGACTTCACACACCTCCATTTCATGACTTCACACACCTCCATTCTATGAGTTCACACACCTCCATTCTATGAGTTCACACACCTTCATTCTGACTTCACACACCTCCATTCTGACTTCACACACCTCAATTCTGTGACTTCACACAACTCCATTCTGTGATTTCACACCCCTCCATTCAATGACTTCACACACCTCCATTCTATGACTTCACACACCTCCTTTCTGAGTTGACACACCTCCATTCTATGACTTCACACACCTCCAATCTGACTTCACACACCTCCATTCTATGACTTCACACACCTCCATTCTGTGACTTCAAAAACCTCCATTCTATCACTTCACATACCTCCATTGTGACTTCACACACCATCATTCTATGAGTTCACACTCCGCCATTCTGACTTCACTCACCTCCATTCTATGACTTCACACAGCTCCATTCTGACTTCACACAGCTCCATTCTATGACTTCACACACCTCCATTCTATAACTTAACACACCTATATTGTGACTTCACACACCTCCATTCTATGAGTTCACACACCTGCATTGTGACTTCACACACCTCCATTCTATGACTTCACCCACCAATATTCCGACTTCACACACCTCCATTTTGACTTCACACGCCTGAGTTCTGTGCCTTCACACACCTCCATTCTATGATTTCACACACTTCCATTCTATGACTTCACACACCTAGATTCTATGACTTCACACACCTCATTTCTGAGTTGACACACCTCTATTCTGTGATTTCACACACCTCCAATCTCACTTCACACACCTCCATTCTATAACTTCACACACCTCCATTGTGACTTCACACACCTCCATTCTATGAGTTCACACACCTCCATTCTGACTTCACACACCTCCATTCTATGACTTCACACAGCTAAATTCTGATTTCACGCCTCCCTTTGAGATTTCACACTCCACAATTTTGACTTCACACACCTCCATTCTGTGACTTCACACACCTCCATTCCGTGACTTCACACACATCCATTTTGACTTCACACACTTGCTTTCTATGACGTCACACACCTCCATTCTCTAACTTCACACACCTCCATTCCATGACTTCACACACCTCCATTCTATGAGATTACAGACCACCATTATATGAGTTCACACACCTACATTGTGACTTCACACACCTCCATTCTATGACTTCACACACCTTAATTATTACTTCAGAATCATCCATTCTATGACTTCACACACCTCCATTCTATGACTTCACAAACCTCCGTTCTGTGTCCTCACACACCTTCATTTTGAGGTCACACACCACCATTCTGTGACTTCACACGCCTCCATTCTGACTTCACACAACTCCATTCTATGACATCACACACTTCCTTTCTGTGACTTCACACACCTCCATTCTGTGACTTCACACAAATCCATTCTGTGACTTCACACACCTCCATTCTATGACTTTACACAGCTCCATTCTGTGACTTAACACACATCCATTCTGTGACTTCATACACCTCCATTCTATGACTTCACACACCTCCATTCTGTGACTTCACATACCTTCATTCTGCGTTCACACACCTCCAATCTGTGACTTCACACCCCTCCATTCTGTGACTTCACACACCTCCATTCTATGACTTCACACACCTCCATTCTATGACTTCACACACGTCCATTCTATGATTTTACACACCTTCATTCTGTGACTTCACACACCTCCATTCTATAACTTCACACACCTCCATTCTGTGACTTCACACACCTCCATTCTATGACATCACACACCTTCATTCTTACTTCAGAAAGTTCCATTCTATGACTTCACACACCTCCATTCTACAACTTAACACACCTACATTGTGTCTTCACACCTCCATTCTATGAGTTCACACACCTGCATTGTGACTTCACATACCTCCATTCTATGTCTTCACCCACCAACATTCTGACTTTCCACACCTCCATTTTGACTTCACACGCCTCAGTTCTATGACTTCACACACCTCCATTCTATGATTTCACACACTTCCATTCTATGACTTCACACACTTAGATTCTATGACTTCACACATCTCATTTCTGAGTTGACACACCTCCATTCTGTGATTTCACACACCTCCAATCTGACTTCACACACCTCCATTCTATGACATCACACACCTCCATTCTGACTTCACACACCTCCATTCTATGACTTCACACAGCTAAATTCTGACTTCACACCTCCATTTGTGACTTCACACTCCACAATTTTGACTTCACACACCTCCATTCTGTGACTTCACACACCTCCATTCTGTGACTTCACACACATCCATTTTGACTTCACACACTTCCATTCTTTGACTTCACACACCTCCATTCTGTGACTTCACAAACCTCCATTCCATGACTTCACACACCTCCATTCTATGAGATTACACACCACCATTCTATGAGTTCACACACCTACATTGTGACTTCACACACCTCCATTCTATGACTTCACACACCTTCATTTTTTCTTCAGAATCATCCATTCTATGACTTCACACACCTCCATTCTATGACTTCACACACTTTCATTTTTTCTTCAGAATCATCCATTCTATGACTTCACACACCTCCATTCTATGATTTCACAAAATTCCATTCTGTGACTTCACACACCTCCATTCTGACTTCACACACCTCCATTCTGTGACTTCACACACCTCCATTCTGTGACTTCACTCACCTCCATTTTTTGAATTCACATACCTGCATTCTTTGACTTCACACACCTCCATTCCATGACTTCACACACCTTCATTCTTACTTCAGAAACATCCATTCTATGACTTCACACACCTCCATTCTGTGACTTCACACACCTCCATTCTGAGTTCACACACCCCCATTCTGTGACTTCACACACCTTCAATCTGTGACTTGACACAACTCCATTCTATTACTTCACACAAATCCATTCTATGACTTCACAAACCTCCAATATATGACTTCACACACCTCCATTCTGTGACTTCACACACCTCCATTCTATGACTTCACACACCTCCATTCTGTGACTTCACACACATACATTGTGACTTCACAGACCTCCATTCTATGAGTTCACACAAATGCATTGTGAATTTACACACCTCCATTCTATGACTTCACACACCTCCATTCTGACTTCACACACCTCCATTCTGACTTCACACACCTCAATTCTGTGACTTCACACAACTCCATTCTATGATTTCACACCCCTCCATTCTATGACTTCACACACCTCCATTCTATGACTTCACACACCTCCTTTCTGAGTTGACACACCTCCATTCTATGACTTCACACACCTCCAATCTGACTTCACACACCTCCATTCTATGACTTCACACACTTCCATTCTGTGACTTCAAAAACCTCCATTCTATGACTTCACACAACTCCATTTTGACTTCACACACCATCATTCTATGAGTTCCCACACCGCCATTCGGACTTCACTCACCTCTAATCTATGACTTCACACAGCTCCATTCTGACTTCACACAGCTCCATTCTATGACTTCGCACACATCTATTTTAACTTCACACACCTCCATTCTGTGACTTCACACACCTCCATTCTATGACTTCACACACCTCCATTCTATAACTTAACACACCTATATTGTGACTTCACACACCTCCATTCTATGAGTTCACACACCTGCATTGTGACTTCACACACCTCCATTCTATGACTTCACCCACCAACATTCCGACTTCACACAGCTCCATTTTGACTTCACACGCCTCATTTCTGTGCCTTCACACACCTCCATTCTATGATTTCACACACTTCCATTCTATGACTTCACACACCTAGATTCTATGACTTCACACACCTCATTTCTGAGTTGACACACCTCCATTCTGTGATTTCACACACCTCCAATCTGACTTCACACACCTCCATTCTATGACTTCAAACACCTCCATTGTGACTTCACACACCTCCATTCTATGAGTTCACACACCTCCATTCTTACTTCACACACCTCCATTCTATGACTTCACACAGCTAAATTCTGACTTCACACCTCCATTTGTGACTTCACACTCCACAATTTTGACTTCACACACCTCCATTCTGTGACTTCACACACCTCCATTCTATGACTTCACAAACCTCCGTTCAGTGACCTCACACACCTTCATTTTGAGGTCACACACCTCCATTCTGTGACTTCACACACCTCCATTCTGACTTCACACACCTCCATTCTGTGACTTAACACACATCCATTCTGTGACTTCATACACCTCCATTCTATGACTTCACACACCTCCATTCTGTGTCTTCACACACCTCCATTCTGGGTTCACACACCTCCAGTTTGTGACTTCACACCCCTCCATTCTGTGACTTCACACACCTCCATTCTATGACTTCACACACCTCCATTCTATGACTTCACACACCTCCATTCTATGACTTCACACACCTCCATTCTGTGACTTCACACACCTCCATTCTGTGACTTCACACACCTCCATTCTATGATTTCATAAACCTCCATTCTGTGAATTCACACACCTCCATTCTATGACTTCACACACCTCCATTCTATAACTTAACACACCTACATTGTGACTTCACACCTCCATTCTATGAGTTCACACACCTGCATTGTGACTTCACACACCTCCATTCTATGACTTCACCCACCAACATTCTGACTTCACACACCTCCATTTTGACTTCACACGCCTCAGTTCTGTGACTTCACACACCTCCATTCTATGATTTCACACACTTCCATTCTATGACTTCACACACCTAGATTCTATGACTTCACACACCTCATTTCTGAGTTGACACACCTCCATTCTGTGATTTCACACACCTCCAATCTGACTTCACACACCTCCATTCTATGACTTCACACACCTCCATTGTGACTTCACACACCTCCATTCTATGAGTTCACACACCTCCATTCTGACTTCACACACCTCCATTCTATGACTTCACACACCTTCATTCTTACTTCAGAAACATCCATTCTATGACTTCACACACCTCCATTCTGTGACTTCACACACCTCCATTCTGAGTTCACACTCCCCCATTCTGTGACTTCACACACCTTCAATCTGTGACTTGACACACCTCCATTCTATTACTTCACACACCTCCATTCTATGACTTCACAAACCTCCAATATATGACTTCACACACCTCCATTCTGTGACTTCACTCACCTCCATTCTATGACTTCACACACCTCCAATCTGTGACTTCACACACCTACGTTGTGACTTCACAGACCTCCATTCTATGAGTTCACACAAATGCATTGTGAATTCACACACCTCCATTCTATGACTTCACACACCTCCATTCTGACTTCACACACCTCCATTCTGACTTCACACACCTCAATTCTGTGACTTCACACAACTCCATTCTATGATTTCACACCCCTCCATTCTATGACTTCACACACCTCCATTCTATGACTTCACACACCTCCTTTCTGAGTTGACACACCCCCATTCTATGACTTCACACACCTCCAATCTGACTTCACACACCTCCATTCTATGACTTCACACACTTCCATTCTGTGACTTCAAAAACCTCCATTCTATGACTTCACACACCTCCATTGTGACTTCACACACCATCATTCTATGAGTTCACACACCGCCATTCTGACTTCACTCACCTCCATTCTATGACTTCACACAGCTCCATTCTGACTTCACACAGCTCCATTCTATGACTTCGCACACATCTATTTTGACTTCACACACCTCCATTCTGTGACTTCACACACCTCCATTCTATGACTTCACACACCTCCATTCTATAACTTAACACACCTATATTGTGACTTCACACACCTCCATTCTATGACTTCACCCACCAACATTCCGACTTCACACACCTCTATTTTGACTTCACACGCCTCAGTTCTGTGCCTTCACACACCTCCATTCTGTGACTTCACACACCTCCATTCTATGACTTCACACACCTCCATTCTATAACTTAACACACCTATATTGTGACTTCACACACCTCCATTCTATGATTTCACACACTTCCATTCTATGACTTCACACACCTAGATTCTATGACTTCACACACCTCATTTCTGAGTTGACACACCTCCATTCTCTGATTTCACACACCTCCAATCTGACTTCACACACCTCCATTCTATGACTTCACACACCTCCCTTGTGACTTCACACACCTCCATTCTATGAGTTCACACACCTCCATTCTGACTTCACACACCTCCATTCTATGACTTCACACAGCTAAATTCTGACTTCACACCTCCATTTGTGAATTCACACTCCACAATTTTGACTTCACACACCTCCATTCTGTGACTTCACACAACTCTATTCTGACTTCACACACCTACATTCTGTGACTTAACACACATCCATTCTCTGACTTCATACACCTCCATTCTATGACTGACACACCTCCATTCTGTGACTTCACACACCTCCATTCTGGGTTCACACACCTCCAATCTGTGACTTCACACACCTCCATTCTGAGTTCACAGACCTCCATTCTGTGACTTCACACACCTCCATTCTATGACTTCACACACCTCCATTCTATGACTTCACACACGTCCATTCTATGATTTTACACACCTCCATTCTGTGGCTTCACACACCTCCATTCTATAACTTCACACACCTCCATTCGGTGACTTCACACCTCCATTCTATGAGTTCACACACCTGCATTGTGACTTCACACACCTCCATTCTATGATTTCACCCAACATTCTGACTTCACACACCTCCATTTTGACTTCACACGCCTCAGTTCTGTGACTTCACACACCTCCATTCTATGATTTCACAAACTTCCATTCTATGACTTCACACACCTAGATTCTATGACTTCACACACCTCATTTCTGAGTTGACACACCTCCATTCTGTGATTTCACACACCTCCAATCTGATTTCACACACCTCCATTCTATGACTTCACACACCTCCATTGTGACTTCACACACCTCCATTCTATGAGTTCACACACCTCCATTCTGACTTCACACACCTCCATTCTATGACTTCACACAGCTAAATTCTGACTTCACACCTCCATTGTGACTTCACACACCTCCATTCTATGAGTTCACACACCTCCATTCTGACTTCACACACCTCCATTCTATGACTTCACACAGCTAAATTCTGACTTTACACCTCCTTTTGTGACTTCACACTCCACAATTTTGACTTAACACACCTCCATTCTGTGACTTCACACACCTCCATTCTGTGACTTCACACACATCCATTTTGACTTCACACACTTCCATTCTTTGACTTCACACACCTCCATTCTGTAACTTCACACACCTCCATTCCATGACTTCACACACCTCCATTCTATGAGATTACACAGCACCATTCTAGGAGTTCACACACCTACATTGTGACTTCACACACCTCCATTCTATGACTTCACACACCTTCATTTTTTCTTCAGAATCATCCATTCTATGACTTCACACACCTCCATTCTACGATTTCACAAAATTCCATTCTGTGACTTCACACACCTCCATTCTGACTTAATACACCTCCATTCCATGACTTCACACACTTCCATTCTATGACTTCACACACTTCCTTTCTGTGACTTCACACACCTCCATTGTGAGTTCACACACCTGCATTCTTTCACTTCACACACCTCCATTCTGTGTCTTCACACACCTCCATTCTGTGACTTCACTCACCTCCATTTTTTGAATTCACATACCTCCATTCTTTGACTTCACACACCTCCATTCCATGACTTCACACACCTTCATTCTTCAGAAACATCCATTCTATGACTTCACACACCTGCATTCTGTGACTTCACACACCTCCATTCTGTGTTCACACGCCCCCATTCTGTGACTTCACACACCTTCAATCTGTGACTTGACACACCTCCATTCTATTACTTCACACACCGCCATTCTATGACTTCACAAACCTCCAATATATGACTTCACACACCTCCATTCTGTGAATTCACACACCTCCATTCTATGACTTCACACACCTCCATTCTGTGACTTCACACACCTACATTGTGACTTCACAGACCTCCATTCTATGAGTTCACACAAATGCATTGTGAATTCACACAGCTCCATTCTATGACTTCACACACCTCCATTCTGACTTCACACACCTCCATTCTGACTTCACACACCTCAATTCTGTGACTTCACACAACTCCATTCTATGATTTCACACCCCTCCATTCTATGACTTCACACACCTCCATTCTATGACTTCACACACCTCCTTTCTGAGTTGACACACCTCCATTCTATGACTTCACAAACCTCCAATCTGACTTCACACACCTTCATTCTATGACTTCACACACTACCATTCTGTGACTTCAAAAACCTCCATTCTATGACTTCACACACCTCCATTGTGACTTCACACACCATCATTCTCTGAGTTCACACACCGCCATTCTGACTTCACTCACCTCCATTCTGTGACTTCACACACCTCCATTCTGACTTCACACACCTCCATTCTGTGACTTAACACTCATCCAAACTGTGACTTCATACACCTCCATTCTATGACTTCACACACCTCCATTCTGTGACTTCACACACCTCCATTCTGGGTTCACACACCTCCAATCTGTGACTTCACACCCCTCCATTCTGTGACTTCACACACCTCCATTCTATGACTTCACACACCTCCATTCTATGACTTCACACACGTCCATTCTATGATTTTACACACCTCCATTCTGTGGCTTCACACACCTCCATTCTATAAATTCACACACCTCCATTCTGTGACTTCACACACCTCCATTCTGTGACTTCACACACCTCCATTCTATGACTTCACACACCTCCATTCTGTGACTTCACACACCTCCATTCTATGATATCACACACCTCCATTCTGTGACTTCACACACCTGCAATGTATGACTTCACACACCTCCATTCTATAACTTAACACACCTACATTGTGTCTTCACACCTCCATTCTATGAGTTCACACACCTGCATTGTGACTTCACACACCTCCATTCTATGATTTCACCCAACATTCTGACTTCACACACCTCCATTTTGACTTCACACGCCTCAGTTCTGTGACTTCACACACCTCCATTCTATGATTTCACACACTTCCATTCTATGACTTCACACACCTAGATTCTATGACTTCACACACCTCATTTCTGAGTTGACACACCTCCATTCTGTGATTTCACACACATCCAATCTGATTTCACACACCTCCATTCTATGACTTCACACACCTCCATTGTGACTTCACACACCTCCATTCTATGAGTTCACACACCTCCATTCTGACTTCACACACCTCCATTCTATGACTTCACACAGCTAAATTCTGACTTCACACCTCCATTTGTGACTTCACACTCCACAATTTTGACTTAACACACCTCCATTCTGTGACTTCACACACGTCCATTCTGTGACTTCACACACATCCATTTTGACTTCACACACTTCCATTCTTTGACTTCACACACCTCCATTCTGTGACTTCACACACCTCCATTCCATGACTTCACACACCTCCATTCTATGAGATTACACAGCACCATTCTATGAGTTCACACACCTACATTGTGACTTCACAAACCTCCATTCTATGACTTCACACACCTTCATTTTTTCTTCAGAATCACCCATTCTATGACTTCACACACCTCCATTCTATGATTTCACAAAATTCCATTCTGTGACTTCACACACCTCCATTCTGACTTAATACACCTACATTCCATGACTTCACACACTTCCATTCTATGACTTCACACACCTCCTTTCTGTGACTTCACACACCTCCATTGTGAGTTCACACACCTGCATTCTTTCACTTCACACACCTCCATTCTGTGTCTTCACACACCTCCATTCTGTGACTTCACTCACCTCCATTTTTTGAATTCACATACCTCCATTCTTTGACTTCACACACCTCCATTCCATGACTTCACACACCTTCATTCTTACTTCAGAAACATCCATTCTGTGACGTCACACACCCCCATTCTGTGATTTCACACACCTTCAATCTGTGACTTGACACACCTCCATTCTATTACTTCACACACCGCCATTCTATGACTTCACAAACCTCCAATATATGACTTCACACACCTCCATTCTGTGAATTCACACACCTCCATTCTATGACTTCACACACCTCCATTCTGTGACTTCACACACCTTCATTGTGACTTCACAGACCTCCATTCTATGAGTTCACACAAATGCATTGTGAATTCACACACCTCCATTCTATGACTTCACACACCTCCATTCTGACTTCACACACCTCCATTCTGACTTCACACACCTCAATTCTGTGACTTCACACAACTCCATTCTATGATTTCACACCCCTCCATTCTATGACTTCACACACCTCCATTCTATGACTTCACACACCTCCTTTCTGAGTTGACACACCTCCATTCTATGACTTCACAAACCTCCAATCTGACTTCACACACCTCCATTCTATGACTTCACACACTTCCATTCTGTGACTTCAAAAACCTCCATTCTATGACTTCACACACCTCCATTGTGACTTCACACACCATCATTCTCTGAGTTCACACACCGCCATTCTGACTTCACTCACCTCCATTCTGTGACTTCACACACCTCCATTCTGACTTCACACACCTCCATTCTGTGACTTAACACACATCCATTCTGTGACTTCATACACCTCCATTCTATGACTTCACACACCTCCATTCTGTGACTTCACACACCTCCATTCTGGGTTCACAAACCTCCAATCTGTGACTTCACACCCCTCCATTCTGTGACTTCACACACCTCCATTCTATGACTTCACACACCTCCATTCTATGACTTCACACACGTCCATTCTATGATTTTACACACCTCCATTCTGTGGCTTCACACACCTCCATTCTATAACTTCACACACCTCCATTCTGTGACTTCACACACCTCCATTCTGTGACTTCACACACCTCCATTCTATGACTTCACACACCTCCATTCTGTGACTTCACACACCTCCATCTATGATTTCACACACCTCCATTCTGTGACTTCACACACCTGCACTGTATGACTTCACACACCTTCATTCTATAACTTAACACACCTACATTGTGTCTTCACACCTCCATTCTATGAGTTCACACACCTGCATTGTGACTTCACACACCTCCATTCTATGATTTCACCCAACATTCTGACTTCACACACCTCCATTTTGACTTCACACGCCTCAGTTCTGTGACTTCACACACCTCCATTCTATGATTTCACACACTTCCATTCTATGACTTCACACACCTAGATTCTATGACTTCACACACCTCATTTCTGAGTTGACACACCTCCATTCTGTGATTTCACACACCTCCAATCTGATTTCACACACCTCCATTCTATGACTTCACACACCTCCATTGTGACTTCACACACCTCCATTCTATGAGTTCACACACCTCCATTCTGACTTCACACACCTCCATTCTATGACTTCACACAGCTAAATTCTGACTTCACACCTCCATTTGTGACTTCACACTCCACAATTTTGACTTCACACACCTCCATTCTGTGACTTCACACACCTCCATTCTGTGACTTCACACACATCCATTTTGACTTCACACACTTCCATTGTTGACTTCACACACCTCCATTCTGTGACTTCACACACCTCCATTCCATGACTTCACACACCTACATTCTATGAGATTACACAGCACCATTCTATGAGTTCACACACCTACATTGTGACTTCACACACCTCCATTCTATGACTTCACACACCTTCATTATTTCTTCAGAATCATCCATTCTATGACTTCACACACCTCCATTCTATGATTTCACAAAATTCCATTCTGTGACTTCACACACCTCCATTCTGACTTAATACACCTCCATTCCATGACTTCACACACTTCCATTCTATGACTTCACACACCTCCCTTCTGTGACTTCACACACCTCCATTGTGAGTTCACACACCTGCATTCTTTCACTTCACACACCTCCATTCTGTGTTTTCACACACCTCCATTCTGTGACTTCACTCACCTCCATTTTTTGAATTCACATACCTCCATTCTTTGACTTCACACACCTCCATTCCATGACTTCACACACCTTCATTCTTACTTCAGAAACATCCATTCTGTGACTTCACACACCTCCATTCTGTGACTTCACACCTCCATTCTGAGTTCAAACACCTCCATTCTGTGACTTCACACATCTCCATTCTGTGACGTCACACACCCCCATTCTATGACTTCACACACCTCCATCTGTGAGTTCACACACCTCCATTCTATGAATTCACACTCCTCCATTCTATGAGTTCACACACCTTCATTCTGTGACTTCACACACCTCCATTCTATGACTTCACACAACTCCTTTCTTTGCCTTCACAAAATTCCATTTTGATTTCACACACCTCCACTCTGTGACTTCACACACCTCCATTTGTGACTTCACACATCACAATTTTGACTTCACACACCTCCATTCTGTGACTCACACACCTCCATTCTGAGTTAACACACCTCCATTTGTGACTTCACACACCTCCATTCTGACTTCACACACCTCCATTCTATGACTTCACACACTTCCATTCTATGACTTCACACACCTCCATTCTGTGACTTCACACACCTCCACTCTGAGTTCACACAATTCCATTCTGTGTCTTCACACACCTCCATTTTGTGACTTCACACACCTCCATTCTATGACTTCACAGAGCTCCATTCTGTGACTTCACACACCTCCATTCTATGCCTTTACACACCTCCATTCTGTGACTTCACACACCTCCATTCTATGACATCACACACCTCCATTCTGTGACTTCACACACCTCCATTCTGTGACTTCACACACCTCCATTCTATGTCTTCAGAAACCTACATTGTGACTTCACACACCTCCATTCTATGAGTTCACACACCTGCATTGTGACTTCACCCACCTCCATTCTCTGACTTCACACACCTCCATTCTGACTTCACACACCTCCATTCTGACTTCACACACCTCAATTCTGTAACTTCACACACCTCCATTCTATGATTTCACACACCTCCATTCTGTGACTTCACAGACCTCCATTCTATGACTTCACACACCTCCTCTCTGAGTTCACACACATCCATTCTGTGACTTCACACACTTCCATTCTATGACTTCACACAGCTCCATTCTGACTACACACACCTCCATTCTATGACTTCGCACACCTCTATTCTGACTTCACACAACTGCATTCTGTGACTTCACACACCTCCATTCTATGACTTCACATGCCTCCATTCTGTGACTTCACACACCACCACTCTGTGACTTTACACACCTCCATTCTGTGACTTCACACACCTCCATTCTGTGATTTCACACACAATCCATTCTATGACTTCATAAACCTCCATTCTTTGATTTCACACACCTCCATTCTATGACTTCACACACCTCCATTGTGACTTCATACAACTCCATTCTGTGAATTCACACACCTCCATACTATTACTTCCACACACCTTCAATCTATGACTTCACAACCTCCATTCTATGACTTCACACACTTCCAATCTATGACTTCACAAACCTCCATTCTAGGACTTCACACACCTGCAATCTGACTTCACACACCTCCAATCTCTGACTTCACACACCTCCATTCTATGATTTCCCACACCTCCATTCTTTGACTTCACACACCTCCATTCTATGACTTCACATACCTCCTTTCTGAGCTGACACACCTCCATTCTTTGACTTCACATACCTCCAATCTGACTTCACACACCTCCATTCTATGACTTCACACACCTCCATTCTGTGACTTCAAGGACCATCATTCTATGACTTCACACATCTCCATTTTGACTTCACACACCTCCATTCTATGAGTTCACATAGCTCCATTCTGACTTCACACACCTCCATTCTATGACTTCGCACATCTCTATTCTGACTTCACACCCCTCCATTCTGTGATTTCACATACCTCCACTCTTTGACTTCACACACCTCCATTCTATGATTTCACACACCTCCATTCTATGATTTCACACAGCTCCATTCTATGACTTCACACAACTCCTTTCTGAGTTCACACACCTCCATTCATTGACTTCACACACCTCCAATCTGACTTTACACACCTCCATTCTATGACTCCACACACCTCCATTTTGTGATTTCAAAAACCACAATTCTATGACTTCACTCACCTCCATTGTGACTTCACATACCTCCATTCTAAGAGTTCACACACCTCCAATTTGACTTCACACACCTCCATTCTATGAATTCCCACAGCTCCATTCTGACTTAACACACCTCCATTCTATGACTTTGCATACCTCTATTCTGACTTCATACACCTCCATTCTGTGACTTCACACACCTCCATTCTATGACTTCAAACACCTCCATTCTGTGACTTCACACACCTCAACTCTGTCACTTTACACACCTCCATTCTGTGACTTCTCACACCTCCATTCTGTGATTTTACACACCTCCATTCTATGACTTCACACACCTCCATTCTTTGACTTCACACTCCTCCATTCTATGACTTCACACACCACCATTTTGACTTCACACATCGCCGTTCTGTGACTTCACACACCTCCCTTCTGTGACTTGACACACCTCCATTCTATGACTTCACACACCTCCATTCTATGACTTCACACACCTCCATTATGTAATTTCACACACTTCCAATGTTTGACTTCACAAACCTCCATTCCATGACTTCATACACCTCCATTCTATGACTTCACATACCTCCCTTCTATGACTTCACACACCTCCATTCTATGACTTCACACACCTCTGTTCTATGACTTCACACACTTCTATTCTGTGACTAGACACACCTCCATTCTATGACTTCACACACCTCCATTCTATGAGTTCACACATCTGCATTCTGACTTCACACACCTCCATTCTATGACTTCGCACACCTCCCTTCTCTGACGTCACACATCTCCATTCTGACTTCACACACCTCCAATCTATGACTTCACACATCTCCCTTCTCTGACTTCACACACCTCCATTCTGTAACTTCACACACTTCCAAAGTTTGACTTCACAAACCTCCATTTCATGACTTCATACACATCCATTCTATGACTTCACACAACTCCTTTCTTTGACTTCACAAAATTCCATTTTGATTTCACACACCTCCACTCTGTGACTTCACACACCTCCATTTGTGACCTCACACATCACAATTTTGACTTGACACACCTCCATTCTGTGACTCACACACCTCCATTCTGACTTAACACACCTCCATTTGTGACTTCACACACCTCCATTCTGACTTCACACACCTCCATTTTATGACTTCACACACTTCCATTCTATGACTTCACACACCTCCATTCTGTGACTTCACACACCTCCACTCTGAGTTCACACACTTCCATTCTGTGTCTTCACACACCTCCATTCTGTGACTTCACACACCTCGTTATATGACTTCAGACACCTCCATTCTGTGACCTCACATACCTCAAATCTGAGTTCACACCCCTCCATAGTGTGACTTCACACACCTCCATTCTGTCACTTCACACACCTCCATTCTATGACTTCACACACCTCTATTCTATGACTTCAAACACCTCCATTCTATGACTTCACACACCTCCATTCTGTGACTTCACACACCTCCATTCTATGACATCACACACCTCCATTCTGTGACTTCACACACCTCCATTCTATGACTTCACACACCTCCATTCTATGACTTCAGAAACCTACATTGTGACTTCACACACCTCCATTCTATGAGTTCACACACCTGCATTGTGAATTCACCCACCTCCATTCTCTGACTTCACACACCTCCATTCTGACTTCACACACCTCCATTCTGACTTCACACACCTCAATTCTGTGACTTCACACACCTCCATTCTATGATTTCACACACCTCCATTCTATGACTTCAAAGACCTCCATTCTCTGACTTCACACACCTCCTCTCTGAGTTCACACACATCCATTCTGTGACTTCACAAACCTCCATTGTGACTTCATACACCTCCATTCTATGAGTTCACACACCCCCATTCTGACTTCACACACTTCCATTCTATGACTTCACATAGCTCCATTCTGACTTCACACACCTCCATTCTATGACTTCGCACACATCTGTTTTGACTTCACACAACTGCATTCTGTGACTTCACACACCTCCATTCTATGACTTCACCCACCTCCATTCTATGACTTCACACACCTCCATTCTATGCCTTTACACACCTCCATTCTGTGACTTCACACACCTCCATTCCATGACATCACACACCTCCATTCTGTGACTTCACACACCTCCATTCTATGACTTCACACACCTCCATTCTATGACTTCAGAAACCTACATTGTGACTTTACACACCTCCATTCTATTAGTTCACACACCTGCATTGTGACTTCACCCACCTCCATTCTCTGACTTCACACACCTCCATTCTGACTTCACACACCTCCATTCTGACTTCACACACCTCAATTCTGTGAATTCACACACCTCCATTCTATGATTTCACACACCTCCATTCTATGACTTCACAGACCTCCATTCTATGACTTCACACACCTCCTCTCTGAGTTCACACACATCCATTCTGTGACTTCACACACCTCCATTGTGACTTCATACACCTCCATTCTATGAGTTCACACACCCCCATTCTGACTTCACACACTTCCATTCTATGACTTCACATAGCTCCATTCTGACTTCACACACCTCCATTCTATGACTTCGCACACATCTGTTTTGACTTCACAAAACTGCATTCTGTGACTTCACACACCTCCATTCTATGACTTCACCCACCTCCATTCTATGACTTCACACACCTCCATTCTATGCCTTTACACACCTCCATTCTGTGACTTCACACACCTCCATTCTATGACATCACACACCTCTATTCTGTGACTTCACACACCTCCATTCTATGACTTCACACACCTCCATTCTATGACTTCAGAAACCTACATTGTGACTTCACACACCTCCATTCTATTAGTTCACACACCTGCATTGTGACTTAACCCACCTCCATTCTCTGACTTCACACACCTCCATTCTGACTTCACACACCTCCATTCTGACTTCACACACCTCAATTCTGTGAATTCACACACCTCCATTCTATGATTTCACACACCTCCATTCTATGACTTCACAGACCTCCATTCTATGACTTCACACACCTCCTTTCTGAGTTCATACACATCCATTCTGTGACTTCAAACACCTCCATTGTGACTTCATACACCTCCATTCTATGAGTTCACACACCTCCATTCTGACTTCACACACTTCCATTCTATGACTTCACACAGCTCCATTCTGACTTCACACACCTCCATTCTATGACTTCGCACACCTCTATTCTGACTTCACACAACTGCATTCTGTGACTTCACACACCTCCATTCTATGACTTCACACGCCTCCATTCTGTGACTTCACACACCTCCTCTCTGTGACTTTACACACCTCCATTCTGTGACTTCACACACCTCCATTCTATGATTTCACACACAAACCATTCTATGACTTCACAAACCTCCATTCTTTGATTTCACACACCTCCATTCTATGACTTCACACACCTCCATTGTGACTTCATACAACTCCATTCTGTGAATTCACACACCTCCCTTCTGTGACTTCACACACCTCCATACTATGACTTCCACACATCTTCAATCTATGACTTCACAACCTCCATTCTATGACTTCACACACTTCCAATCTATGACTTCACAAACCTCCATTCTATGACTTCACACACCTGCAATCTGACTTCACACACCTCCATTCTCTGACTTCACACACCTCCATTCTATGACTTCAAACACCTCCATTCTGTAACTTCGCACGCTTCCAATGTTTGACGTCACAAACCTCCATTCCATGACTTCATACACCTCCATTCTATGACTTCACACACATCCATTCTTTGACCTCACACACCTCCATTTTGACTTCACACACCTCCATTCTGTGACTTCACACACCTGCATTTGTGACTTCACACACCACAATTTTGACTTCACACACGTCCATTCTTTGACTTCACACACCTAAATTTTGACTTCACACACCTCCATCTTGTGACTTCACACACCTCCATTCTATGATTTCACACACCTCCATTCTATGACTTCACACACCTACATTGTGACTTCACACACCTACGTTCTATCAGTTCACACACCTGCATTGTGACTTCACACACCTCCATTCTATGACTTCACACACCTCCGTTCTGAATTCACACACCTCCATTCTGACTTCACACACCTCAATTCTGTGACTTCACACACCTCCATTCTATGATTTCCCACACCTCCATTCTTTGACTTCACACACCTCCATTCTATGACTTCACATACCTCCTTTCTGAGTTGACACACCTCCATTCTGTGACTTCACATACCTCCAATCTGACTTCACACACCTACATTCTATGACTACACACTTCCATTCTGTGACTTCAAAAACCACCATTCTATGACTTCACACATCTCCATTGTGACTTCACACACCTCCATTCTATGACTTCGCACACCTCTATTCTTACTTCACACCCCTCCATTCTGTGATTTCCCATACCTCCACTCTTTGACTTCACACACCTCCATTCTATGATTTCACACACCTCCATTCTATGATTTCACAGAGCTCCATTCTATGACTTCACACAACTCCTTTCTGAGTTCACACACCTCCATTCATTGACTTCACACACCTCCAATCTGACCTCACACACCTCCATTCTATGATTCCACACACCTCCATTCTGTGATTTCAAAAACCACAATTCTATGACTTCACACACCTCCATTGTGGCTTCACATACCTCCATTCTAAGAGTTCACACACCTCCAATCGGACTTCATACACCTCCATTCTATGAATTCCCACAGCTCCATTCTGACTTAACACACCTCCATTCTATGACTTCGCATACCTCTATTCTGACTTCATAAACCTCCATTCTGTGCCTTCACACACCTCAACTCTGTCACTTTACACACCTCCATTCTGTGACTTCTCACACCTCCATTCTGTGATTTCACACACCTCCATTCTATGACTTCACACACCTCCATTCTTTGACTTCACACACCTCCATTCTATGACTTCACACACCTCCTTTGTGACTTCACACATCGCCGTTCTGTGACTTCACACACCTCCCTTCTGTGACTTGACACACCTCCATTTTATGACTTCACACACCTCCATTCTATGACTTCACACACCTCCATTCTGTAATTTCACACGCTTCCAATGTTTGACGTCAAAAACCTCCATTCCATTACTTCATACACCTCCATTCTATGACTTCACACACATCCATTCTTTGACCTCACACACCTCCATTTTGACTTCACACACCTCCATTCTGTGACTTCACACACCTGCATTTGTGACTTCACACACCACAACTTTGACTTCACACACATCCATTCTTTGACTTCACACACCTCCATTTTGACTTCACACACCTGCATTTGTGACTTCACACACCACAATTTTGACTTCACACACGTCCATTCTTTGACTTCACACACATCCATTTTGACTTCACACACCTCCATTTTGTGACTTCACACACCTCCATTCTATGACTTCAGAAACCTACATTGTGACTTCACACACCTCCATTCTATGAGTTCACACACCTGCATTGTGAATTCACCCACCTCCATTCTCTGACTTCACACACCTCCATTCTGACTTCACACACCTCCATTCTGACTTCACACACCTCAATTCTGTGACTTCACACACCTCCATTCTATGATTTCACACACCTCCATTCTATGACTTCAAAGACCTCCATTCTCTGACTTCACACACCTCCTCTCTGAGTTCACACACATCCATTCTGTGACTTCACAAACCTCCATTGTGACTTCATACACCTCCATTCTATGAGTTCACACACCCCCATTCTGACTTCACACACTTCCATTCTATGACTTCACATAGCTCCATTCTGACTTCACACACCTCCATTCTATGACTTCGCACACATCTGTTTTGACTTCACACAACTGCATTCTGTGACTTCACACACCTCCATTCTATGACTTCACCCACCTCCATTCTATGACTTCACACACCTCCATTCTATGCCTTTACACACCTCCATTCTGTGACTTCACACACCTCCATTCCATGACATCACACACCTCCATTCTGTGACTTCACACACCTCCATTCTATGACTTCACACACCTCCATTCTATGACTTCAGAAACCTACATTGTGACTTTACACACCTCCATTCTATTAGTTCACACACCTGCATTGTGACTTCACCCACCTCCATTCTCTGACTTCACACACCTCCATTCTGACTTCACACACCTCCATTCTGACTTCACACACCTCAATTCTGTGAATTCACACACCTCCATTCTATGATTTCACACACCTCCATTCTATGACTTCACAGACCTCCATTCTATGACTTCACACACCTCCTCTCTGAGTTCACACACATCCATTCTGTGACTTCACACACCTCCATTGTGACTTCATACACCTCCATTCTATGAGTTCACACACCCCCATTCTGACTTCACACACTTCCATTCTATGACTTCACATAGCTCCATTCTGACTTCACACACCTCCATTCTATGACTTCGCACACATCTGTTTTGACTTCACAAAACTGCATTCTGTGACTTCACACACCTCCATTCTATGACTTCACCCACCTCCATTCTATGACTTCACACACCTCCATTCTATGCCTTTACACACCTCCATTCTGTGACTTCACACACCTCCATTCTATGACATCACACACCTCTATTCTGTGACTTCACACACCTCCATTCTATGACTTCACACACCTCCATTCTATGACTTCAGAAACCTACATTGTGACTTCACACACCTCCATTCTATTAGTTCACACACCTGCATTGTGACTTAACCCACCTCCATTCTCTGACTTCACACACCTCCATTCTGACTTCACACACCTCCATTCTGACTTCACACACCTCAATTCTGTGAATTCACACACCTCCATTCTATGATTTCACACACCTCCATTCTATGACTTCACAGACCTCCATTCTATGACTTCACACACCTCCTTTCTGAGTTCATACACATCCATTCTGTGACTTCAAACACCTCCATTGTGACTTCATACACCTCCATTCTATGAGTTCACACACCTCCATTCTGACTTCACACACTTCCATTCTATGACTTCACACAGCTCCATTCTGACTTCACACACCTCCATTCTATGACTTCGCACACCTCTATTCTGACTTCACACAACTGCATTCTGTGACTTCACACACCTCCATTCTATGACTTCACACGCCTCCATTCTGTGACTTCACACACCTCCTCTCTGTGACTTTACACACCTCCATTCTGTGACTTCACACACCTCCATTCTATGATTTCACACACAAACCATTCTATGACTTCACAAACCTCCATTCTTTGATTTCACACACCTCCATTCTATGACTTCACACACCTCCATTGTGACTTCATACAACTCCATTCTGTGAATTCACACACCTCCCTTCTGTGACTTCACACACCTCCATACTATGACTTCCACACATCTTCAATCTATGACTTCACAACCTCCATTCTATGACTTCACACACTTCCAATCTATGACTTCACAAACCTCCATTCTATGACTTCACACACCTGCAATCTGACTTCACACACCTCCATTCTCTGACTTCACACACCTCCATTCTATGACTTCAAACACCTCCATTCTGTAACTTCGCACGCTTCCAATGTTTGACGTCACAAACCTCCATTCCATGACTTCATACACCTCCATTCTATGACTTCACACACATCCATTCTTTGACCTCACACACCTCCATTTTGACTTCACACACCTCCATTCTGTGACTTCACACACCTGCATTTGTGACTTCACACACCACAATTTTGACTTCACACACGTCCATTCTTTGACTTCACACACCTAAATTTTGACTTCACACACCTCCATCTTGTGACTTCACACACCTCCATTCTATGATTTCACACACCTCCATTCTATGACTTCACACACCTACATTGTGACTTCACACACCTACGTTCTATCAGTTCACACACCTGCATTGTGACTTCACACACCTCCATTCTATGACTTCACACACCTCCGTTCTGAATTCACACACCTCCATTCTGACTTCACACACCTCAATTCTGTGACTTCACACACCTCCATTCTATGATTTCCCACACCTCCATTCTTTGACTTCACACACCTCCATTCTATGACTTCACATACCTCCTTTCTGAGTTGACACACCTCCATTCTGTGACTTCACATACCTCCAATCTGACTTCACACACCTACATTCTATGACTACACACTTCCATTCTGTGACTTCAAAAACCACCATTCTATGACTTCACACATCTCCATTGTGACTTCACACACCTCCATTCTATGACTTCGCACACCTCTATTCTTACTTCACACCCCTCCATTCTGTGATTTCCCATACCTCCACTCTTTGACTTCACACACCTCCATTCTATGATTTCACACACCTCCATTCTATGATTTCACAGAGCTCCATTCTATGACTTCACACAACTCCTTTCTGAGTTCACACACCTCCATTCATTGACTTCACACACCTCCAATCTGACCTCACACACCTCCATTCTATGATTCCACACACCTCCATTCTGTGATTTCAAAAACCACAATTCTATGACTTCACACACCTCCATTGTGGCTTCACATACCTCCATTCTAAGAGTTCACACACCTCCAATCGGACTTCATACACCTCCATTCTATGAATTCCCACAGCTCCATTCTGACTTAACACACCTCCATTCTATGACTTCGCATACCTCTATTCTGACTTCATAAACCTCCATTCTGTGCCTTCACACACCTCAACTCTGTCACTTTACACACCTCCATTCTGTGACTTCTCACACCTCCATTCTGTGATTTCACACACCTCCATTCTATGACTTCACACACCTCCATTCTTTGACTTCACACACCTCCATTCTATGACTTCACACACCTCCTTTGTGACTTCACACATCGCCGTTCTGTGACTTCACACACCTCCCTTCTGTGACTTGACACACCTCCATTTTATGACTTCACACACCTCCATTCTATGACTTCACACACCTCCATTCTGTAATTTCACACGCTTCCAATGTTTGACGTCAAAAACCTCCATTCCATTACTTCATACACCTCCATTCTATGACTTCACACACATCCATTCTTTGACCTCACACACCTCCATTTTGACTTCACACACCTCCATTCTGTGACTTCACACACCTGCATTTGTGACTTCACACACCACAACTTTGACTTCACACACATCCATTCTTTGACTTCACACACCTCCATTTTGACTTCACACACCTGCATTTGTGACTTCACACACCACAATTTTGACTTCACACACGTCCATTCTTTGACTTCACACACATCCATTTTGACTTCACACACCTCCATTTTGTGACTTCACACACCTCCATTCTATGACTTCACACACCTCCATTCTATGACTTCACACACCTGCATTCTGACTTCAAACACCTACGTTCTATCAGTTCACACACCTGCATTGTGACTTCACACACCTCCATTCTATGACTTCACACACCTCCATTCTGAATTCACACACCTCCATTCTGACTTCGCACACCTCAATTCTGTGACTTCACACACCTCCATTCTATGATTTCCCACACCTCCATTCTTTGACTTCACACACCTCCATTCTATGACTTCACATACCTCCTTTCTGAGTTCACACACCTCCATTCATTGACTTCACACACCTCCAATCTGACTTCACACACCTCCATTCTATGACTCCACACACCTCCATTCTGTGATTTCAAAAACCACAATTCTATGACTTCACACACCTCCATTGTGACTTCACATACCTCCATTCTAAGAGTTCACACACCTCCAATCTGTCTTCATACACCTCCATTGTATGAATTCCCACAGCTCCATTCTGAGTTAACACATCTCCATTCTACGACTTCGCATACCTCTATTCTGACTTCGTACACCTCCATTCTGTGACTTCACACACCTCCATTCTATGACTTCAAACACCTCCATTCTGTGACTTCACACACCTCAACTCTCACTTTACACACCTCCATTCTGTGACTTCTCACACCTCCATTCTGTGATTTCAAACACCTCCATTCTATGACTGCACACACCTCCAATTTGACTTCACACACCTCCATTCTGTGACTTCACACACCTCCATTGTGACTACACACATCTCCGTTCTGTGACTTCACACACCTCCCTTCTGTGACTTGACACACCTCCATTTTATGACTTCACACACCTCCATTCTATGACTTCACACACCTCCATTCTGTAATTTCACACACTTCCAATGTTTGACTTCACAAACCTCCATTCTTTGACCTCACACACCTCCATTCTATGACCTCTCACACCTCCATTGTGACTTCACACATCTCCGTTCTGTGACTTCACACACCTCCCTTCTGTGACTTGACACACCTCCATTCTATGACTTCACACACCGCCATTCTTTGACTTCACACACCTCCATTTTGACATCACACACCTCCATTCTGTGACTTCACACACCTCCATTTTTGACTAGACACACCACAATTTTGACTTCACACACCTCCATTCTTTGACTTCACATACCTCCATTCTTTGACTTCACAAACCTCCATTGTTTGACTACACACAACTCCATTCTTTGTCTTCACACACCTCCATTCCATGACATCACACACCTCCATTCTATGAGCTCACATACCTCCATTCTATGAGTTCACACACCTTCATTCTTACTTCAGAAACATCCATTCTATGACTTCACACACCTCCATTCTGTGACTTCAAAAACCACCATTCTATGACTTCACACCCCTCCATTTTGACTTCACACACATCCATTCAATGAGTTCACACACCTCCATTCTGACTTCACACACGTCCATTCTATGACTTCGCACACCTCTATTCTGACGTCACACACCTCCATCCTCTGACTTCACACACCTCCATTCTCTGACTTCCCACACCTCCATTCTGTGACTTCACACACCTCCACTCTGTGACTTTACACACCTTCATTCTCTGTCTTCACTCACCTCCATCCTGTGATTTCACACACCTCCATTCTATGACTTCACACACCTCCATTCTATGACTTCACACACCTCCATTCTATGACTTCACACACCTGCATTCTATGACTTCACACACTTCTATTCTGTGACTAGACACACCTCCATTCTATGACTTCACACACCTCCATTCTATGACTTCACACATCTGCATTCTGACTTCACACACCTCCATTCTATGACTTCACACCTCCATTCTCTGACTTCACACATCCCATTCTGACTTCACACACCTCCAATCTATGACTTCACACATCTCCCTTCTATGACTTCACACACCTCCATTCTGTAACTTCACACACTTCCAATGTTTGACTTCACAAACCTCCATTCCATGACTTCATACACATCCATTCTATGACTTCACACAACTCGTTTCTTTGACTTCACAAAATTCCATTTTGATTTCTCACACCTCCACTCTGTGACTTCACACACCTCCATTTGTGACTTCACACATCACAATTTTGACTTCACACACCTCCATTCTGTGATTTCAAACACCTCCATTCTGAGTTAACACACCTCCATTTGTGACTTCACACACCTCCATTCTGACTTCACACACCTCCATTCTATGACTTCACATACTTCCATTCTATGACTTCTCACACCTCCATTCTGTGACTTCACACACTTCAACTCTGAGTTGACACACCTCCATTCTGTGTCTTCACACACCTCCATTCTGTGACTTCACACACCTCTTTATATGACTTCACACACCTCCATTCTGTGACCTCACACACCTCAAATCTGTGTTCACACCCCTCCATAGTGTGACTTCACACACCTCCATTCTGTGACTTCACACACCCCCATTGTAAGACTTCACACACCTCCATTCTATGACTTCACACACCTCCATTCTATGACATCACACACTTCCATTCTGTGACTTCGCACACCTCCATTATATGACTTCACAAACCTCCATTCTATGACTTCAGAAACCTACATTGTGACTTCACAAATCTCCATTCTATGAGTTCACACACCTGCATTGTGACTTCACACACCCCCATTCTCTGACTTCACACACCTCCATTCTGACTTCACACACCTCCTTTCTGAGTTCACACACATCCATTCGGTGACTTCACACACCTCCATTGTGACTTCATACACCTCCATTCTATGAGTTCACACACCTCCATTCTGACTTCACACACTTCCATTCTATGACTTCACACAGCTCCATTCTGACTTCACACACCTCCATTCTATGACTTCGCACACCTCTATTCTGACTTCACACATCTGCTTTCTGTGACTTCACACACCTCCATTCTATGACTTCACACACCTCCATTCTGTGACTTCACACACCTCCATTCTATGATTTCACACACAAACCATTCTATGACTTCACAAACCTCCATTCTTTGATTTCACACACCTCCATTCTATGACTTCACACACCTCCATTGTGACTTCATACAACTCCATTCTGTGAATTCACACACCTCCTTTCTGTGACTTCACACACCTCCATACTATGATTTCCCCACACCTTCAATCTATGACTTCACAACCTCCACTCTATGACTTCACACACTTCCAATCTATGACTTCACAAACCTCCATTCTATGACTTCACACACCTGCAATCTGACTTCACACACCTCCATTCTCTGACTTCACACACCTCCATTCTTTGACTTCACACACCTCCATTCTGTAACTTCACACGCTTCCAATGTTTGACTTCACAAACCTCCATTCCATGACTTCATACACCTAAATTCTATGACTTCACACACATCCATTCTTTGACCTCACACACCTCCATTTTGACTTCACACACCTCCATTCTGTGACTTCACACACCTGCATTTGTGACTTCACACACCACAATTTTGACTTCACACACGTCCATTCTTTGACTTCACACACCTCCATTTTGACTTCACACACTTCCATTCTGTGACTTCACACACCTCCATTCTGTGACTTCAAACACCTACATTATTTGACTTCACACCCCTCCATTTTGACTTCACACACCTCCATTCTATGACTTCACACACCTTCATTCTTACTTCAGAAACATCCATTCTATGACATCACAAACCTCCCTTGTGTGAATTCACACACCTCCATTCTCGGTTCACACACCTCCATTCTGTGACTTCACACACCTCCATTCTTTGACTTCACACACCTCCATTCTGTGACTTCCCACACCTCCATTCTGAGAATTCACACACCTCCACTCTGTGACTTTACACACCTCCACTCTGTGACTACACACACCTCCATTTTGTGATTTCACACACCTCCATTCTATGACTTCACACACCTCCATTCTATGACTTCACACATCTCCATTCTATGAATTCACACACCTCCATTGTGACTTCACACAACTCTATTCTGTGACTTCACACACATGCCTTCTGTGACTTCACACACCTCCATTCTATGACTTCACACCTCCATTCTATGACTTCACATCTCCATTCTTTGACTTCACCCACCAACATTTATGACGTCGCACACCTCCATTCTGTGACTTCACACACTATCATTCTGACATCACACACCTACATTCTATGACTTCACACACTTCCATTCTATGATTTCATACACCTCCATTCTGTGACTTCACACACCTCCATTCTGAGTTCACACACCTCCATTCTGTGACTTCACACACCTCCAATATATGACTTCACACACCTCCATGTTGTGACTTTGCACACCTCCATTCTATGACTTCACACACCTCCATTCTATGACTTCACACACCTACATTGTGACTTCACACACACCTCCATTCTGTGACTTCACACACCTCCAATATATGACTTCACACACCTCCATTTTGTGACTTCACACACCTCCATTCTATGACTTCACACACCTCCATTCTATGACTTCACACACCTGCATTGTGACTTCACACACCTCCATTCTCTGACTTCACACACCTCCATTCTGAATTCACACGTATCCATTCTGACTTAACACACCTCAATTCTGTGACTTCACACACCTTCATTCTATGAATTCACATACCTCATTTCTGAGTTGACACACCTCCATTCTGTGACTTCACATACCTCCAATCTGACTTCACACACCTCCATGCTATGACTTCACACACCTCCGTTCTGTGACTTCAAAAACCACCATTCTATGACTTCACACATCTCCATTGTGACTTCACACACCTCCATTCTATGAGTTCACACAGCTCCATTGTGACTTCACACACCTCCATTCTATGACTTCGTACACCTCTATTCTGACTTCACACCCCTCCATTCTGTGACTTCACATACCTCCATTCTTTGACTTCACACCCCTCCATCCTGTGCCTTCACACACCTCCACTCTGTGACTTTACACACCTCCATTCTGTGACTTCACATACCTCCCTTCTGTGACTTCACACACCTCCATTCTATGACTTCACACACCTCCATTCTAAGTCTTCACACACCTCCATTCTATGACTTCACACACTTCCATTGTTTGACATCATACACCTCCATTTTTTGACTTCACACACCTTCGTTCCATGAATTCACACACCTCCATTCTATGAGTTCACACACCTCCATTCTATGAGTTCACACACCTTCATTCTTACTTCTGCAACATCCATTCTATGACTTCAGACACATCCATTCTATGACTTCACGCACCTTCATTCTTACTTCAGCAACATCCATTCTATGACTTCACACATCTCCATTCTATGACTTCACAAACCTCCATTCTGTGACTTCACACACCTCCATTCTGGGTTCACACAATTCCATTCTGTGACTTCACACACCTCGATTCTGACTTCACACACCTCCATTCTATGACTTCACACACTTCCATTCTATGACTTCACACACCTCCATTCTGTGAGTTCACACACCTCCACTCTGAGTTCACACACCTCCATTCTGTGTCTTCACACACCTCCATTCTGTGCCTTCACACACCTACTTCTATGACTTCACACACCTCCATTCTGTGACTTCACACACCTCAAATCTGAGTTCACACACCTCCATACTGTGACTTCACACACCTCTATTCTGTGACTTCACACACCTCCATTCTATGACTTCACACACCTCCATTCTATGACATCACACACCTCCATTCTGTGACTTCACACACCTCCATTCTATGACTTCACACACCTCCATTCTATGACTTCAGAAACCTACATTGTTACTTCACACACCTCCATTCTATGAGTTCACACACCTGCATTGTGACTTCACACACCTCCATTATCTGACTTCACACACCTCCATTCTGACTTCACACACCTCCATTCTGACTTCACACACCTCAATGCTGTGACTTCACACACCTCCATTCTTTGATTTCACACACCTCCATTCTATGACTTCACAGACCTCCATTCTATGACTTTACACACCTCCTTTCTGAGTTCACACACATCCATTCTGTGACTTCACACACCTCAACTGTGACTTCATACACCTCCATTCTATGAGTTCACACACCTCCATTCTGACTTCACACACTTCCATTCTATGACTTCACACAGCTCCATTCTCACTTCACACTCCTCCATTCTATGACTTCGCACACCTCTGTTCTGACTTCACACACCTGCATTCTGTGACTTCACACACCTCCATTCTATAACTTCACAAACCTCCATTCTGTGACTTCACACACCTCCACTCTGTGACTTTGCACACCTCCATTCTGTGACTTCACACACCTCCATTCTGTGATTTCACACACAATCCATTCTATGACTTCACAAACCTCCCTTCTGTGAATTCACACACCTCCATTCTGGGTTCACACACCTCCATTCTGTGACTTCACACACCTCCATTCTGTGACTTCACACACCTCCATTCTATGACTTCACACACCTCCATCTGTGACTTCACACACGTCCATTCTATGACTTCACACTCCTCCATTCTATGAGTTCCCAAACCTCCATTCTGTGACTTCACACACCTCCATTCTATGACTTCACACACCTACATTCTATGACTTCACACACCTCCATTCTTACTTCACACACTTCCATTTTGATTTCAAACACCTCATTTCTGTGACTTCACACACCTCCATTCTATGATTTCACACACCTCCATTCTATGACTTCACACACCTCCATTCTATAACTTCACACACCTCCTTTCTGAGTTGACACACTTCCATTCTGTGACTTCACACACGTCCAATCTGACCTCACACACCTCCATTCTATGACTTCACACACCTCCATGCTGAGACTTCACACACCTCCACTCTGTGACTTCACACACCTGCATTTGTGACTTCACACACCACAATTTTGACTTCACACATGTCCATTCTTTGACTTCACACACCTCCATTTTGACTTCAAACACTTCCATTCTGTGACTTCACACACCTCCATTCTGTGACTTCACACACCTACATTGTTTGACTGCACACACCTCCATTTTGACTTCACACACCTCCATTCTATGACTTCACACACCTTCATTCTTACTTCAGAACCATCCATTCTGTGACTTCACACACCTCCATTCTGGGTTCACACACCTCCAATCTGTGACTTCACACCCCTCCATTCTGTGACTTCACACACCTCCATTCTATGACTTCACACACCTCCATTCTATGACTTCACACACGTCCATTCTATGATTTTACACACCTCCATTCTGTGGCTTCACACACCTCCATTCTATAAATTCACACACCTCCATTCTGTGACTTCACACACCTCCATTCTGTGACTTCACACACCTCCATTCTATGACTTCACACACCTCCATTCTGTGACTTCACACACCTCCATTCTATGATATCACACACCTCCATTCTGTGACTTCACACACCTGCAATGTATGACTTCACACACCTCCATTCTATAACTTAACACACCTACATTGTGTCTTCACACCTCCATTCTATGAGTTCACACACCTGCATTGTGACTTCACACACCTCCATTCTATGATTTCACCCAACATTCTGACTTCACACACCTCCATTTTGACTTCACACGCCTCAGTTCTGTGACTTCACACACCTCCATTCTATGATTTCACACACTTCCATTCTATGACTTCACACACCTAGATTCTATGACTTCACACACCTCATTTCTGAGTTGACACACCTCCATTCTGTGATTTCACACACATCCAATCTGATTTCACACACCTCCATTCTATGACTTCACACACCTCCATTGTGACTTCACACACCTCCATTCTATGAGTTCACACACCTCCATTCTGACTTCACACACCTCCATTCTAGACTTCACACAGCTAAATTCTGACTTCACACCTCCATTTGTGACTTCACACTCCACAATTTTGACTTAACACACCTCCATTCTGTGACTTCACACACGTCCATTCTGTGACTTCACACACATCCATTTTGACTTCACACACTTCCATTCTTTGACTTCACACACCTCCATTCTGTGACTTCACACACCTCCATTCCATGACTTCACACACCTCCATTCTATGAGATTACACAGCACCATTCTATGAGTTCACACACCTACATTGTGACTTCACAAACCTCCATTCTATGACTTCACACACCTTCATTTTTTCTTCAGAATCACCCATTCTATGACTTCACACACCTCCATTCTATGATTTCACAAAATTCCATTCTGTGACTTCACACACCTCCATTCTGACTTAATACACCTACATTCCATGACTTCACACACTTCCATTCTATGACTTCACACACCTCCTTTCTGTGACTTCACACACCTCCATTGTGAGTTCACACACCTGCATTCTTTCACTTCACACACCTCCATTCTGTGTCTTCACACACCTCCATTCTGTGACTTCACTCACCTCCATTTTTTGAATTCACATACCTCCATTCTTTGACTTCACACACCTCCATTCCATGACTTCACACACCTTCATTCTTACTTCAGAAACATCCATTCTGTGACGTCACACACCCCCATTCTGTGATTTCACACACCTTCAATCTGTGGACTTGACACACCTCCATTCTATTACTTCACACACCGCCATTCTATGACTTCACAAACCTCCAATATATGACTTCACACACCTCCATTCTGTGAATTCACACACCTCCATTCTATGACTTCACACACCTCCATTCTGTGACTTCACACACCTTCATTGTGACTTCACAGACCTCCATTCTATGAGTTCACACAAATGCATTGTGAATTCACACACCTCCATTCTATGACTTCACACACCTCCATTCTGACTTCACACACCTCCATTCTGACTTCACACACCTCAATTCTGTGACTTCACACAACTCCATTCTATGATTTCACACCCCTCCATTCTATGACTTCACACACCTCCATTCTATGACTTCACACACCTCCTTTCTGAGTTGACACACCTCCATTCTATGACTTCACAAACCTCCAATCTGACTTCACACACCTCCATTCTATGACTTCACACACTTCCATTCTGTGACTTCAAAAACCTCCATTCTACTTCACACACCTCCATTGTGACTTCACACACCATCATTCTCTGAGTTCACACACCGCCATTCTGACTTCACTCACCTCCATTCTGTGACTTCACACACCTCCATTCTGACTTCACACACCTCCATTCTGTGACTTAACACACATCCATTCTGTGACTTCATACACCTCCATTCTATGACTTCACACACCTCCATTCTGTGACTTCACACACCTCCATTCTGGGTTCACAAACCTCCAATCTGTGACTTCACACCCCTCCATTCTGTGACTTCACACACCTCCATTCTATGACTTCACACACCTCCATTCTATGACTTCACACACGTCCATTCTATGATTTTACACACCTCCATTCTGTGGCTTCACACACCTCCATTCTATAACTTCACACACCTCCATTCTGTGACTTCACACACCTCCATTCTGTGACTTCACACACCTCCATTCTATGACTTCACACACCTCCATTCTGTGACTTCACACACCTCCATCTATGATTTCACACACCTCCATTCTGTGACTTCACACACCTGCACTGTATGACTTCACACACCTTCATTCTATAACTTAACACACCTACATTGTGTCTTCACACCTCCATTCTATGAGTTCACACACCTGCATTGTGACTTCACACACCTCCATTCTATGATTTCACCCAACATTCTGACTTCACACACCTCCATTTTGACTTCACACGCCTCAGTTCTGTGACTTCACACACCTCCATTCTATGATTTCACACACTTCCATTCTATGACTTCACACACCTAGATTCTATGACTTCACACACCTCATTTCTGAGTTGACACACCTCCATTCTGTGATTTCACACACATCCAATCTGATTTCACACACCTCCATTCTATGACTTCACACACCTCCATTGTGACTTCACACACCTCCATTCTATGAGTTCACACACCTCCATTCTGACTTCACACACCTCCATTCTATGACTTCACACAGCTAAATTCTGACTTCACACCTCCATTTGTGACTTCACACTCCACAATTTTGACTTAACACACCTCCATTCTGTGACTTCACACACGTCCATTCTGTGACTTCACACACATCCATTTTGACTTCACACACTTCCATTCTTTGACTTCACACACCTCCATTCTGTGACTTCACACACCTCCATTCCATGACTTCACACACCTCCATTCTATGAGATTACACAGCACCATTCTATGAGTTCACACACCTACATTGTGACTTCACAAACCTCCATTCTATGACTTCACACACCTTCATTTTTCTTTCTTCAGAATCACCCATTCTATGACTTCACACACCTCCATTCTATGATTTCACAAAATTCCATTCTGTGACTTCACACACCTCCATTCTGACTTAATACACCTACATTCCATGACTTCACACACTTCCATTCTATGACTTCACACACCTCCTTTCTGTGACTTCACACACCTCCATTGTGAGTTCACACACCTGCATTCTTTCACTTCACACACCTCCATTCTGTGTCTTCACACACCTCCATTCTGTGACTTCACTCACCTCCATTTTTTGAATTCACATACCTCCATTCTTTGACTTCACACACCTCCATTCCATGACTTCACACACCTTCATTCTTACTTCAGAAACATCCATTCTGTGACGTCACACACCCCCATTCTGTGATTTCACACACCTTCAATCTGTGACTTGACACACCTCCATTCTATTACTTCACACACCGCCATTCTATGACTTCACAAACCTCCAATATATGACTTCACACACCTCCATTCTGTGAATTCACACACCTCCATTCTATGACTTCACACACCTCCATTCTGTGACTTCACACACCTTCATTGTGACTTCACAGACCTCCATTCTATGAGTTCACACAAATGCATTGTGAATTCACACACCTCCATTCTATGACTTCACACACCTCCATTCTGACTTCACACACCTCCATTCTGACTTCACACACCTCAATTCTGTGACTTCACACAACTCCATTCTATGATTTCACACCCCTCCATTCTATGACTTCACACACCTCCATTCTATGACTTCACACACCTCCTTTCTGAGTTGACACACCTCCATTCTATGACTTCACAAACCTCCAATCTGACTTCACACACCTCCATTCTATGACTTCACACACTTCCATTCTGTGACTTCAAAAACCTCCATTCTATGACTTCACACACCTCCATTGTGACTTCACACACCATCATTCTCTGAGTTCACACACCGCCATTCTGACTTCACTCACCTCCATTCTGTGACTTCACACACCTCCATTCTGACTTCACACACCTCCATTCTGTGACTTAACACACATCCATTCTGTGACTTCATACACCTCCATTCTATGACTTCACACACCTCCATTCTGTGACTTCACACACCTCCATTCTGGGTTCACAAACCTCCAATCTGTGACTTCACACCCCTCCATTCTGTGACTTCACACACCTCCATTCTATGACTTCACACACCTCCATTCTATGACTTCACACACGTCCATTCTATGATTTTACACACCTCCATTCTGTGGCTTCACACACCTCCATTCTATAACTTCACACACCTCCATTCTGTGACTTCACACACCTCCATTCTGTGACTTCACACACCTCCATTCTATGACTTCACACACCTCCATTCTGTGACTTCACACACCTCCATCTATGATTTCACACACCTCCATTCTGTGACTTCACACACCTGCACTGTATGACTTCACACACCTTCATTCTATAACTTAACACACCTACATTGTGTCTTCACACCTCCATTCTATGAGTTCACACACCTGCATTGTGACTTCACACACCTCCATTCTATGATTTCACCCAACATTCTGACTTCACACACCTCCATTTTGACTTCACACGCCTCAGTTCTGTGACTTCACACACCTCCATTCTATGATTTCACACACTTCCATTCTATGACTTCACACACCTAGATTCTATGACTTCACACACCTCATTTCTGAGTTGACACACCTCCATTCTGTGATTTCACACACCTCCAATCTGATTTCACACACCTCCATTCTATGACTTCACACACCTCCATTGTGACTTCACACACCTCCATTCTATGAGTTCACACACCTCCATTCTGACTTCACACACCTCCATTCTATGACTTCACACAGCTAAATTCTGACTTCACACCTCCATTTGTGACTTCACACTCCACAATTTTGACTTCACACACCTCCATTCTGTGACTTCACACACCTCCATTCTGTGACTTCACACACATCCATTTTGACTTCACACACTTCCATTGTTGACTTCACACACCTCCATTCTGTGACTTCACACACCTCCATTCCATGACTTCACACACCTACATTCTATGAGATTACACAGCACCATTCTATGAGTTCACACACCTACATTGTGACTTCACACACCTCCATTCTATGACTTCACACACCTTCATTATTTCTTCAGAATCATCCATTCTATGACTTCACACACCTCCATTCTATGATTTCACAAAATTCCATTCTGTGACTTCACACACCTCCATTCTGACTTAATACACCTCCATTCCATGACTTCACACACTTCCATTCTATGACTTCACACACCTCCCTTCTGTGACTTCACACACCTCCATTGTGAGTTCACACACCTGCATTCTTTCACTTCACACACCTCCATTCTGTGTTTTCACACACCTCCATTCTGTGACTTCACTCACCTCCATTTTTTGAATTCACATACCTCCATTCTTTGACTTCACACACCTCCATTCCATGACTTCACACACCTTCATTCTTACTTCAGAAACATCCATTCTGTGACTTCACACACCTCCATTCTGTGACTTCACACCTCCATTCTGAGTTCAAACACCTCCATTCTGTGACTTCACACATCTCCATTCTGTGACGTCACACACCCCCATTCTATGACTTCACACACCTCCATCTGTGAGTTCACACACCTCCATTCTATGAATTCACACTCCTCCATTCTATGAGTTCACACACCTTCATTCTGTGACTTCACACACCTCCATTCTATGACTTCACACAACTCCTTTCTTTGCCTTCACAAAATTCCATTTTGATTTCACACACCTCCACTCTGTGACTTCACACACCTCCATTTGTGACTTCACACATCACAATTTTGACTTCACACACCTCCATTCTGTGACTCACACACCTCCATTCTGAGTTAACACACCTCCATTTGTGACTTCACACACCTCCATTCTGACTTCACACACCTCCATTCTATGACTTCACACACTTCCATTCTATGACTTCACACACCTCCATTCTGTGACTTCACACACCTCCACTCTGAGTTCACACAATTCCATTCTGTGTCTTCACACACCTCCATTTTGTGACTTCACACACCTCCATTCTATGACTTCACAGAGCTCCATTCTGTGACTTCACACACCTCCATTCTATGCCTTTACACACCTCCATTCTGTGACTTCACACACCTCCATTCTATGACATCACACACCTCCATTCTGTGACTTCACACACCTCCATTCTGTGACTTCACACACCTCCATTCTATGTCTTCAGAAATCTACATTGTGACTTCACACACCTCCATTCTATGAGTTCACACACCTGCATTGTGACTTCACCCACATCCATTCTCTGACTTCACACACCTCCATTCTGACTTCACACACCTCCATTCTGACTTCACACACCTCAATTCTGTAACTTCACACACCTCCATTCTATGATTTCACACACCTCCATTCTGTGACTTCACAGACCTCCATTCTATGACTTCACACACCTCCTCTCTGAGTTCACACACATCCATTCTGTGACTTCACACACTTCCATTCTATGACTTCACACAGCTCCATTCTGACTACACACACCTCCATTCTATGACTTCGCACACCTCTATTCTGACTTCACACAACTGCATTCTGTGACTTCACACACCTCCATTCTATGACTTCACATGCCTCCATTCTGTGACTTCACACACCACCACTCTGTGACTTTACACACCTCCATTCTGTGACTTCACACACCTCCATTCTGTGATTTCACACACAATCCATTCTATGACTTCATAAACCTCCATTCTTTGATTTCACACACCTCCATTCTATGACTTCACACACCTCCATTGTGACTTCATACAACTCCATTCTGTGAATTCACACACCTCCATACTATTACTTCCACACACCTTCAATCTATGACTTCACAACCTCCATTCTATGACTTCACACACTTCCAATCTATGACTTCACAAACCTCCATTCTAGAACTTCACACACCTGCAATCTGACTTCACACACCTCCAATCTCTGACTTCACACACCTCCATTCTATGATTTCCCACACCTCCATTCTTTGACTTCACACACCTCCATTCTATGACTTCACATACCTCCTTTCTGAGCTGACACACCTCCATTCTTTGACTTCACATACCTCCAATCTGACTTCACACACCTCCATTCTATGACTTCACACACCTCCATTCTGTGACTTCAAGGACCATCATTCTATGACTTCACACATCTCCATTTTGACTTCACACACCTCCATTCTATGAGTTCACATAGCTCCATTCTGACTTCACACACCTCCATTCTATGACTTCGCACATCTCTATTCTGACTTCACACCCCTCCATTCTGTGATTTCACATACCTCCACTCTTTGACTTCACACACCTCCATTCTATGATTTCACACACCTCCATTCTATGATTTCACACAGCTCCATTCTATGACTTCACACAACTCCTTTCTGAGTTCACACACCTCCATTCATTGACTTCACACACCTCCAATCTGACTTTACACACCTCCATTCTATGACTCCACACACCTCCATTTTGTGATTTCAAAAACCACAATTCTATGACTTCACTCACCTCCATTGTGACTTCACATACCTCCATTCTAAGAGTTCACACACCTCCAATTTGACTTCACACACCTCCATTCTATGAATTCCCACAGCTCCATTCTGACTTAACACACCTCCATTCTATGACTTTGCATACCTCTATTCTGACTTCATACACCTCCATTCTGTGACTTCACACACCTCCATTCTATGACTTCAAACACCTCCATTCTGTGACTTCACACACCTCAACTCTGTCACTTTACACACCTCCATTCTGTGACTTCTCACACCTCCATTCTGTGATTTTACACACCTCCATTCTATGACTTCACACACCTCCATTCTTTGACTTCACACTCCTCCATTCTATGACTTCACACACCACCATTTTGACTTCACACATCGCCGTTCTGTGACTTCACACACCTCCCTTCTGTGACTTGACACACCTCCATTCTATGACTTCACACACCTCCATTCTATGACTTCACACACCTCCATTATGTAATTTCACACACTTCCAATGTTTGACTTCACAAACCTCCATTCCATGACTTCATACACCTCCATTCTATGACTTCACATACCTCCCTTCTATGACTTCACACACCTCCATTCTATGACTTCACACACCTCTGTTCTATGACTTCACACACTTCTATTCTGTGACTAGACACACCTCCATTCTATGACTTCACACACCTCCATTCTATGAGTTCACACATCTGCATTCTGACTTCACACACCTCCATTCTATGACTTCGCACACCTCCCTTCTCTGACGTCACACATCTCCATTCTGACTTCACACACCTCCAATCTATGACTTCACACATCTCCCTTCTCTGACTTCACACACCTCCATTCTGTAACTTCACACACTTCCAAAGTTTGACTTCACAAACCTCCATTCCATGACTTCATACACATCCATTCTATGACTTCACACAACTCCTTTCTTTGACTTCACAAAATTCCATTTTGATTTCACACACCTCCACTCTGTGACTTCACACACCTCCATTTGTGACCTCACACATCACAATTTTGACTTGACACACCTCCATTCTGTGACTCACACACCTCCATTCTGACTTAACACACCTCCATTTGTGACTTCACACACCTCCATTCTGACTTCACACACCTCCATTTTATGACTTCACACACTTCCATTCTATGACTTCACACACCTCCATTCTGTGACTTCACACACCTCCACTCTGAGTTCACACACTTCCATTCTGTGTCTTCACACACCTCCATTCTGTGACTTCACACACCTCGTTATATGACTTCAGACACCTCCATTCTGTGACCTCACATACCTCAAATCTGAGTTCACACCCCTCCATAGTGTGACTTCACACACCTCCATTCTGTCACTTCACACACCTCCATTCTATGACTTCACACACCTCTATTCTATGACTTCAAACACCTCCATTCTATGACTTCACACACCTCCATTCTGTGACTTCACACACCTCCATTCTATGACATCACACACCTCCATTCTGTGACTTCACACACCTCCATTCTATGACTTCACACACCTCCATTCTATGACTTCAGAAACCTACATTGTGACTTCACACACCTCCATTCTATGAGTTCACACACCTGCATTGTGAATTCACCCACCTCCATTCTCTGACTTCACACACCTCCATTCTGACTTCACACACCTCCATTCTGACTTCACACACCTCAATTCTGTGACTTCACACACCTCCATTCTATGATTTCACACACCTCCATTCTATGACTTCAAAGACCTCCATTCTCTGACTTCACACACCTCCTCTCTGAGTTCACACACATCCATTCTGTGACTTCACAAACCTCCATTGTGACTTCATACACCTCCATTCTATGAGTTCACACACCCCCATTCTGACTTCACACACTTCCATTCTATGACTTCACATAGCTCCATTCTGACTTCACACACCTCCATTCTATGACTTCGCACACATCTGTTTTGACTTCACACAACTGCATTCTGTGACTTCACACACCTCCATTCTATGACTTCACCCACCTCCATTCTATGACTTCACACACCTCCATTCTATGCCTTTACACACCTCCATTCTGTGACTTCACACACCTCCATTCCATGACATCACACACCTCCATTCTGTGACTTCACACACCTCCATTCTATGACTTCACACACCTCCATTCTATGACTTCAGAAACCTACATTGTGACTTTACACACCTCCATTCTATTAGTTCACACACCTGCATTGTGACTTCACCCACCTCCATTCTCTGACTTCACACACCTCCATTCTGACTTCACACACCTCCATTCTGACTTCACACACCTCAATTCTGTGAATTCACACACCTCCATTCTATGATTTCACACACCTCCATTCTATGACTTCACAGACCTCCATTCTATGACTTCACACACCTCCTCTCTGAGTTCACACACATCCATTCTGTGACTTCACACACCTCCATTGTGACTTCATACACCTCCATTCTATGAGTTCACACACCCCCATTCTGACTTCACACACTTCCATTCTATGACTTCACATAGCTCCATTCTGACTTCACACACCTCCATTCTATGACTTCGCACACATCTGTTTTGACTTCACAAAACTGCATTCTGTGACTTCACCCACCTCCATTCTATGACTTCACACACCTCCATTCTATGCCTTTACACACCTCCATTCTGTGACTTCACACACCTCCATTCTATGACATCACACACCTCTATTCTGTGACTTCACACACCTCCATTCTATGACTTCACACACCTCCATTCTATGACTTCAGAAACCTACATTGTGACTTCACACACCTCCATTCTATTAGTTCACACACCTGCATTGTGACTTAACCCACCTCCATTCTCTGACTTCACACACCTCCATTCTGACTTCACACACCTCCATTCTGACTTCACACACCTCAATTCTGTGAATTCACACACCTCCATTCTATGATTTCACACACCTCCATTCTATGACTTCACAGACCTCCATTCTATGACTTCACACACCTCCTTTCTGAGTTCATACACATCCATTCTGTGACTTCAAACACCTCCATTGTGACTTCATACACCTCCATTCTATGAGTTCACACACCTCCATTCTGACTTCACACACTTCCATTCTATGACTTCACACAGCTCCATTCTGACTTCACACACCTCCATTCTATGACTTCGCACACCTCTATTCTGACTTCACACAACTGCATTCTGTGACTTCACACACCTCCATTCTATGACTTCACACGCCTCCATTCTGTGACTTCACACACCTCCTCTCTGTGACTTTACACACCTCCATTCTGTGACTTCACACACCTCCATTCTATGATTTCACACACAAACCATTCTATGACTTCACAAACCTCCATTCTTTGATTTCACACACCTCCATTCTATGACTTCACACACCTCCATTGTGACTTCATACAACTCCATTCTGTGAATTCACACACCTCCCTTCTGTGACTTCACACACCTCCATACTATGACTTCCACACATCTTCAATCTATGACTTCACAACCTCCATTCTATGACTTCACACACTTCCAATCTATGACTTCACAAACCTCCATTCTATGACTTCACACACCTGCAATCTGACTTCACACACCTCCATTCTCTGACTTCACACACCTCCATTCTATGACTTCAAACACCTCCATTCTGTAACTTCGCACGCTTCCAATGTTTGACGTCACAAACCTCCATTCCATGACTTCATACACCTCCATTCTATGACTTCACACACATCCATTCTTTGACCTCACACACCTCCATTTTGACTTCACACACCTCCATTCTGTGACTTCACACACCTGCATTTGTGACTTCACACACCACAATTTTGACTTCACACACGTCCATTCTTTGACTTCACACACCTAAATTTTGACTTCACACACCTCCATCTTGTGACTTCACACACCTCCATTCTATGATTTCACACACCTCCATTCTATGACTTCACACACCTACATTGTGACTTCACACACCTACGTTCTATCAGTTCACACACCTGCATTGTGACTTCACACACCTCCATTCTATGACTTCACACACCTCCGTTCTGAATTCACACACCTCCATTCTGACTTCACACACCTCAATTCTGTGACTTCACACACCTCCATTCTATGATTTCCCACACCTCCATTCTTTGACTTCACACACCTCCATTCTATGACTTCACATACCTCCTTTCTGAGTTCACACACCTCCATTCTGTGACTTCACATACCTCCAATCTGACTTCACACACCTACATTCTATGACTACACACTTCCATTCTGTGACTTCAAAAACCACCATTCTATGACTTCACACATCTCCATTGTGACTTCACACACCTCCATTCTATGACTTCGCACACCTCTATTCTTACTTCACACCCCTCCATTCTGTGATTTCCCATACCTCCACTCTTTGACTTCACACACCTCCATTCTATGATTTCACACACCTCCATTCTATGATTTCACAGAGCTCCATTCTATGACTTCACACAACTCCTTTCTGAGTTCACACACCTCCATTCATTGACTTCACACACCTCCAATCTGACCTCACACACCTCCATTCTATGATTCCACACACCTCCATTCTGTGATTTCAAAAACCACAATTCTATGACTTCACACACCTCCATTGTGGCTTCACATACCTCCATTCTAAGAGTTCACACACCTCCAATCGGACTTCATACACCTCCATTCTATGAATTCCCACAGCTCCATTCTGACTTAACACACCTCCATTCTATGACTTCGCATACCTCTATTCTGACTTCATAAACCTCCATTCTGTGCCTTCACACACCTCAACTCTGTCACTTTACACACCTCCATTCTGTGACTTCTCACACCTCCATTCTGTGATTTCACACACCTCCATTCTATGACTTCACACACCTCCATTCTTTGACTTCACACACCTCCATTCTATGACTTCACACACCTCCTTTGTGACTTCACACATCGCCGTTCTGTGACTTCACACACCTCCCTTCTGTGACTTGACACACCTCCATTTTATGACTTCACACACCTCCATTCTATGACTTCACACACCTCCATTCTGTAATTTCACACGCTTCCAATGTTTGACGTCAAAAACCTCCATTCCATTACTTCATACACCTCCATTCTATGACTTCACACACATCCATTCTTTGACCTCACACACCTCCATTTTGACTTCACACACCTCCATTCTGTGACTTCACACACCTGCATTTGTGACTTCACACACCACAACTTTGACTTCACACACATCCATTCTTTGACTTCACACACCTCCATTTTGACTTCACACACCTGCATTTGTGACTTCACACACCACAATTTTGACTTCACACACGTCCATTCTTTGACTTCACACACATCCATTTTGACTTCACACACCTCCATTTTGTGACTTCACACACCTCCATTCTATGACTTCACACACCTCCATTCTATGACTTCACACACCTGCATTCTGACTTCAAACACCTACGTTCTATCAGTTCACACACCTGCATTGTGACTTCACACACCTCCATTCTATGACTTCACACACCTCCATTCTGAATTCACACACCTCCATTCTGACTTCGCACACCTCAATTCTGTGACTTCACACACCTCCATTCTATGATTTCCCACACCTCCATTCTTTGACTTCACACACCTCCATTCTATGACTTCACATACCTCCTTTCTGAGTTCACACACCTCCATTCATTGACTTCACACACCTCCAATCTGACTTCACACACCTCCATTCTATGACTCCACACACCTCCATTCTGTGATTTCAAAAACCACAATTCTATGACTTCACACACCTCCATTGTGACTTCACATACCTCCATTCTAAGAGTTCACACACCTCCAATCTGTCTTCATACACCTCCATTGTATGAATTCCCACAGCTCCATTCTGAGTTAACACATCTCCATTCTACGACTTCGCATACCTCTATTCTGACTTCGTACACCTCCATTCTGTGACTTCACACACCTCCATTCTATGACTTCAAACACCTCCATTCTGTGACTTCACACACCTCAACTCTCACTTTACACACCTCCATTCTGTGACTTCTCACACCTCCATTCTGTGATTTCAAACACCTCCATTCTATGACTGCACACACCTCCAATTTGACTTCACACACCTCCATTCTGTGACTTCACACACCTCCATTGTGACTACACACATCTCCGTTCTGTGACTTCACACACCTCCCTTCTGTGACTTGACACACCTCCATTTTATGACTTCACACACCTCCATTCTATGACTTCACACACCTCCATTCTGTAATTTCACACACTTCCAATGTTTGACTTCACAAACCTCCATTCTTTGACTTCACACACCTCCATTCTATGACCTCTCACACCTCCATTGTGACTTCACACATCTCCGTTCTGTGACTTCACACACCTCCCTTCTGTGACTTGACACACCTCCATTCTATGACTTCACACACCGCCATTCTTTGACTTCACACACGTCCATTTTGACATCACACACCTCCATTCTGTGACTTCACACACCTCCATTTTTGACTAGACACACCACAATTTTGACTTCACACACCTCCATTCTTTGACTTCACATACCTCCATTCTTTGACTTCACAAACCTCCATTGTTTGACTACACACAACTCCATTCTTTGTCTTCACACACCTCCATTCCATGACATCACACACCTCCATTCTATGAGCTCACATACCTCCATTCTATGAGTTCACACACCTCAATTTTGACTTCACACACCTCCATTCAATGACTTCACACACCTTCATTCTTACTTCAGAAACATCCATTCTATGACTTCACACACCTCCATTCTGTGACTTCAAAAACCACCATTCTATGACTTCACACCCCTCCATTTTGACTTCACACACATCCATTCAATGAGTTCACACACCTCCATTCTGACTTCACACACGTCCATTCTATGACTTCGCACACCTCTATTCTGACGTCACACACCTCCATCCTCTGACTTCACACACCTCCATTCTCTGACTTCCCACACCTCCATTCTGTGACTTCACACACCTCCACTCTGTGACTTTACACACCTTCATTCTCTGTCTTCACTCACCTCCATCCTGTGATTTCACACACCTCCATTCTATGACTTCACACACCTCCATTCTATGACTTCACACACCTCCATTCTATGACTTCACACACCTGCATTCTATGACTTCACACACTTCTATTCTGTGACTAGACACACCTCCATTCTATGACTTCACACACCTCCATTCTATGACTTCACACATCTGCATTCTGACTTCACACACCTCCATTCTATGACTTCACACCTCCATTCTCTGACTTCACACATCCCATTCTGACTTCACACACCTCCAATCTATGACTTCACACATCTCCCTTCTATGACTTCACACACCTCCATTCTGTAACTTCACACACTTCCAATGTTTGACTTCACAAACCTCCATTCCATGACTTCATACACATCCATTCTATGACTTCACACAACTCGTTTCTTTGACTTCACAAAATTCCATTTTGATTTCTCACACCTCCACTCTGTGACTTCACACACCTCCATTTGTGACTTCACACATCACAATTTTGACTTCACACACCTCCATTCTGTGATTTCAAACACCTCCATTCTGAGTTAACACACCTCCATTTGTGACTTCACACACCTCCATTCTGACTTCACACACCTCCATTCTATGACTTCACATACTTCCATTCTATGACTTCTCACACCTCCATTCTGTGACTTCACACACTTCAACTCTGAGTTGACACACCTCCATTCTGTGTCTTCACACACCTCCATTCTGTGACTTCACACACCTCTTTATATGACTTCACACACCTCCATTCTGTGACCTCACACACCTCAAATCTGTGTTCACACCCCTCCATAGTGTGACTTCACACACCTCCATTCTGTGACTTCACACACCCCCATTGTAAGACTTCACACACCTCCATTCTATGACTTCACACACCTCCATTCTATGACATCACACACTTCCATTCTGTGACTTCGCACACCTCCATTATATGACTTCACAAACCTCCATTCTATGACTTCAGAAACCTACATTGTGACTTCACAAATCTCCATTCTATGAGTTCACACACCTGCATTGTGACTTCACACACCCCCATTCTCTGACTTCACACACCTCCATTCTGACTTCACACACCTCCTTTCTGAGTTCACACACATCCATTCGGTGACTTCACACACCTCCATTGTGACTTCATACACCTCCATTCTATGAGTTCACACACCTCCATTCTGACTTCACACACTTCCATTCTATGACTTCACACAGCTCCATTCTGACTTCACACACCTCCATTCTATGACTTCGCACACCTCTATTCTGACTTCACACATCTGCTTTCTGTGACTTCACACACCTCCATTCTATGAATTCACACACCTCCATTCTGTGACTTCACACACCTCCATTCTATGATTTCACACACAAACCATTCTATGACTTCACAAACCTCCATTCTTTGATTTCACACACCTCCATTCTATGACTTCACACACCTCCATTGTGACTTCATACAACTCCATTCTGTGAATTCACACACCTCCTTTCTGTGACTTCACACACCTCCATACTATGATTTCCCCACACCTTCAATCTATGACTTCACAACCTCCACTCTATGACTTCACACACTTCCAATCTATGACTTCACAAACCTCCATTCTATGACTTCACACACCTGCAATCTGACTTCACACACCTCCATTCTCTGACTTCACACACCTCCATTCTTTGACTTCACACACCTCCATTCTGTAACTTCACACGCTTCCAATGTTTGACTTCACAAACCTCCATTCCATGACTTCATACACCTAAATTCTATGACTTCACACACATCCATTCTTTGACCTCACACACCTCCATTTTGACTTCACACACCTCCATTCTGTGACTTCACACACCTGCATTTGTGACTTCACACACCACAATTTTGACTTCACACACGTCCATTCTTTGACTTCACACACCTCCATTTTGACTTCACACACTTCCATTCTGTGACTTCACACACCTCCATTCTGTGACTTCAAACACCTACATTATTTGACTTCACACCCCTCCATTTTGACTTCACACACCTCCATTCTATGACTTCACACACCTTCATTCTTACTTCAGAAACATCCATTCTATGACATCACAAACCTCCCTTGTGTGAATTCACACACCTCCATTCTCGGTTCACACACCTCCATTCTGTGACTTCACACACCTCCATTCTTTGACTTCACACACCTCCATTCTGTGACTTCCCACACCTCCATTCTGAGAATTCACACACCTCCACTCTGTGACTTTACACACCTCCACTCTGTGACTACACACACCTCCATTTTGTGATTTCACACACCTCCATTCTATGACTTCACACACCTCCATTCTATGACTTCACACATCTCCATTCTATGAATTCACACACCTCCATTGTGACTTCACACAACTCTATTCTGTGACTTCACACACATGCCTTCTGTGACTTCACACACCTCCATTCTATGACTTCACACCTCCATTCTATGACTTCACATCTCCATTCTTTGACTTCACCCACCAACATTTATGACGTCGCACACCTCCATTCTGTGACTTCACACACTATCATTCTGACATCACACACCTACATTCTATGACTTCACACACTTCCATTCTATGATTTCATACACCTCCATTCTGTGACTTCACACACCTCCATTCTGAGTTCACACACCTCCATTCTGTGACTTCACACACCTCCAATATATGACTTCACACACCTCCATATTGTGACTTTGCACACCTCCATTCTATGACTTCACACACCTCCATTCTATGACTTCACACACCTACATTGTGACTTCACACACACCTCCATTCTGTGACTTCACACACCTCCAATATATGACTTCACACACCTCCATTTTGTGACTTCACACACCTCCATTCTATGACTTCACACACCTCCATTCTATGACTTCACACACCTGCATTGTGACTTCACACACCTCCATTCTCTGACTTCACACACCTCCATTCTGAATTCACACGTATCCATTCTGACTTAACACACCTCAATTCTGTGACTTCACACACCTTCATTCTATGAATTCACATACCTCATTTCTGAGTTGACACACCTCCATTCTGTGACTTCACATACCTCCAATCTGACTTCACACACCTCCATGCTATGACTTCACACACCTCCGTTCTGTGACTTCAAAAACCACCATTCTATGACTTCACACATCTCCATTGTGACTTCACACACCTCCATTCTATGAGTTCACACAGCTCCATTGTGACTTCACACACCTCCATTCTATGACTTCGTACACCTCTATTCTGACTTCACACCCCTCCATTCTGTGACTTCACATACCTCCATTCTTTGACTTCACACCCCTCCATCCTGTGCCTTCACACACCTCCACTCTGTGACTTTACACACCTCCATTCTGTGACTTCACATACCTCCCTTCTGTGACTTCACACACCTCCATTCTATGACTTCACACACCTCCATTCTAAGTCTTCACACACCTCCATTCTATGACTTCACACACTTCCATTGTTTGACATCATACACCTCCATTTTTTGACTTCACACACCTTCGTTCCATGAATTCACACACCTCCATTCTATGAGTTCACACACCTCCATTCTATGAGTTCACACACCTTCATTCTTACTTCTGCAACATCCATTCTATGACTTCAGACACATCCATTCTATGACTTCACGCACCTTCATTCTTACTTCAGCAACATCCATTCTATGACTTCACACATCTCCATTCTATGACTTCACAAACCTCCATTCTGTGACTTCACACACCTCCATTCTGGGTTCACACAATTCCATTCTGTGACTTCACACACCTCGATTCTGACTTCACACACCTCCATTCTATGACTTCACACACTTCCATTCTATGACTTCACACACCTCCATTCTGTGAGTTCACACACCTCCACTCTGAGTTCACACACCTCCATTCTGTGTCTTCACACACCTCCATTCTGTGCCTTCACACACCTACTTCTATGACTTCACACACCTCCATTCTGTGACTTCACACACCTCAAATCTGAGTTCACACACCTCCATACTGTGACTTCACACACCTCTATTCTGTGACTTCACACACCTCCATTCTATGACTTCACACACCTCCATTCTATGACATCACACACCTCCATTCTGTGACTTCACACACCTCCATTCTATGACTTCACACACCTCCATTCTATGACTTCAGAAACCTACATTGTTACTTCACACACCTCCATTCTATGAGTTCACACACCTGCATTGTGACTTCACACACCTCCATTATCTGACTTCACACACCTCCATTCTGACTTCACACACCTCCATTCTGACTTCACACACCTCAATGCTGTGACTTCACACACCTCCATTCTTTGATTTCACACACCTCCATTCTATGACTTCACAGACCTCCATTCTATGACTTTACACACCTCCTTTCTGAGTTCACACACATCCATTCTGTGACTTCACACACCTCAACTGTGACTTCATACACCTCCATTCTATGAGTTCACACACCTCCATTCTGACTTCACACACTTCCATTCTATGACTTCACACAGCTCCATTCTCACTTCACACTCCTCCATTCTATGACTTCGCACACCTCTGTTCTGACTTCACACACCTGCATTCTGTGACTTCACACACCTCCATTCTATAACTTCACAAACCTCCATTCTGTGACTTCACACACCTCCACTCTGTGACTTTGCACACCTCCATTCTGTGACTTCACACACCTCCATTCTGTGATTTCACACACAATCCATTCTATGACTTCACAAACCTCCCTTCTGTGAATTCACACACCTCCATTCTGGGTTCACACACCTCCATTCTGTGACTTCACACACCTCCATTCTGTGACTTCACACACCTCCATTCTATGACTTCACACACCTCCATCTGTGACTTCACACACGTCCATTCTATGACTTCACACTCCTCCATTCTATGAGTTCCCAAACCTCCATTCTGTGACTTCACACACCTCCATTCTATGACTTCACACACCTACATTCTATGACTTCACACACCTCCATTCTTACTTCACACACTTCCATTTTGATTTCAAACACCTCATTTCTGTGACTTCACACACCTCCATTCTATGATTTCACACACCTCCATTCTATGACTTCACACACCTCCATTCTATAACTTCACACACCTCCTTTCTGAGTTGACACACTTCCATTCTGTGACTTCACACACGTCCAATCTGACCTCACACACCTCCATTCTATGACTTCACACACCTCCATGCTGAGACTTCACACACCTCCACTCTGTGACTTTACACACCTCCACTCTGTGACTACACACACCTCCATTCTATGATTTCACACACCTCCATTCTGTGACTTCACACACCTCCATTCTATGATTTCACACACAAACCATTCTATGATTTCACAAACCTCCATTCTTTGATTTCACACACCTCCATTCTATGACTTCACACACCTCCATTGTGACTTCATACAACTCCATTCTGTGAATTCACACACCTCCTTTCTGTGACTTCACACACCTCCATACTATGACTTCCACACACCTTCAATCTATGACTTCACACCCTCCATTCTATGACTTCACACACTTCCAATCTATGACTTCACAAACCTCCATTCTATGACTTCACACACCTGCAATCTGACTTCACACACCTCCATTCTCTGACTTCACACACCTCCATTCTTTGACTTCACACACCTCCATTCTGTAACTTCACACGCTTCCAATGTTTGACTTCACAAACCTCCATTCCATGACTTCATACACCTCCATTCTATGACTTCACACACATCCATTCTTTGACCTCACACACCTCCATTTTGACTTCACACACCTCCATTCTGTGACTTCACACACCTGCATTTGTGACTTCACACACCACAATTTTGACTTCACACATGTCCATTCTTTGACTTCACACACCTCCATTTTGACTTCAAACACTTCCATTCTGTGACTTCACACACCTCCATTCTGTGACTTCACACACCTACATTGTTTGACTGCACACACCTCCATTTTGACTTCACACACCTCCATTCTATGACTTCACACACCTTCATTCTTACTTCAGAACCATCCATTCTATGACATCACAAACCTCCCTTGTGTGAATTCACACACCTCCATTCTGGGTTCACACACCTCCATTCTGTGACTTCACACACCTCCATTCTATGACTTCACACACCTCCATCTGTGACTTCACACACCTCCATTCTATGATTTCACACTCCTCCATTCTATGAGTTCACACACCTCCATTCTGTGACTTCACACACCTCCATTCTATGACTTCACACACTTCCATTCTGACTTCACACACTTCCATTTTGACTTCAAAGACCTCATTTGTGTGACTTCACACACCTCCATTCTATGATTTCACACACCTCCATTCTATGACTTCACACACCTGCATTCTATGACTTCACACCCCTCCTTTCTGAGTTGACACACTTCCATTCTGTGACTTCACACACCTCCAATCTGACCTCACACACCTCCATTCTATGACTTCACACACCTCCATTCTATGACTTCACACACCTCCATTCTTTGACATCACACACCTCCATTCTATGAATTCACACACCTCCATTCTTTGACTTCACACACCTCCATTCTCTGACTTCCCACAACTCCATTCTGAGAATTCACACACCTCCATTCTGTGACTTTACACACCTCCACTCTGTGACTATACACACCTGCATTTTGTGATTTCACACACCTCCATTCTATGAATTCACACACCTCCATTGTGACTTCACACAACTCTATTCTGTGATTTCACACACATGCATTCTGTGACTTCACACACCTCCATTCTATGACTTCACACCTCCATTCTATGACTTCACATCTCCATTCTATGACTTCACCCACCAATATTTATGACGTCACACACCTCCATTCTGTGACTTCACACACCTCCATTCTGACATCACACACCTACATTCTATGACTTCACACACTTCCATTCTATGATTTCATACACCTCCATTCTGTGACTTCACACACCTCCATTCTGAGTTCACACACCTCCATTCTGTGACTTCACACACCTCCAATATATGACTTCACACACCTCCATTTTGTGACTTTGCACACCTCCATTCTATGACATCACACACCTCCATTCTATGACTTCACACACCTACATTGTGACTTCACACACACCTCCATTCTGTGACTTCACACACCTCCAATATATGACTTCACACCTCCATTTTGTGACTTCACACACCTCCATTCTATGACTTCACACACCTCCATTCTATGACTTCACACACCTGCATTGTGACTTCACACACCTCCATTCTGAATTCACACATCTCCATTCTGACTTCACACACCTCAATTCTGTGACTTCACACACCTCCAATCTGACTTCACACACCTCCATGCTATGACTTCACACACCTCCATTCTGTGACTTCACACACTTCCATCGTTTGACATCATACACCTCCATTTTTTGACTTCACACACCTCCGTTCCATGAATTCACACACCTCCATTCTATGAGTTCACACACCTCCATTCTATGAGTTCACACACCTTCATTCTTACTTCTGCAACATCCATTCTATGACTTCAGACACCGCCATTCTATGACTTCACACACCTTCGATCTTACTTCAGCAACATCCATTCTATGACTTCACACACCTCCATTCTATGACTTCACAAACCTCCATTCTGTGACTTCACACACCTCCATTCTGGGTTCACACACCTCCATTCTGTGACTTCACACACCTCGATTCTGACTTCACACACCTCCATTCTATAACTTCACACACTTCCCTTCTATGACTTCACACACCTCCATTCTGTGAGTTCACACACCTCCACTCTGAGTTCACACACCTCCATTCTGTGTCTTCACACACCTCCATTCTGTGACTTCACACACCTACTTCTATGACTTCACACACCTCCATTCTGTGACTTCACACACCTCAAATCTGAGTTCACACACCTCCATACTGTGACTTCACACACCTCTATTCTGTGACTTCACACACCTCCATTCTATGACTTCACACACCTCCATTCTATGACTTCACACACCTCCATTCTATGACTTCAGAAACCTACATTTTTACTTCACACACCTCCATTCTATGAGTTCACACACCTGCATTGTGACTTCACACACCTCCATTATCTGACTTCACACACCTCCATTCTGACTTCACACACCTCCATTCTGACTTCACACACCTCAATGCTGTGACTTCACACACCTCCATTCTTTGATTTCACACACCTCCAATCTATGACTTCACAGACCTCCATTCTATGACTTTATACACCTCCTTTCTGAGTTCACACACATCCATTCTGTGACTTCACACACCTCCACTGTGACTTCATACACCTCCATTCTATGAGTTCACACACCTCCATTCTGACTTCACACACTTCCATTCTATGACTTCACACAGCTCCATTCTCACTTCACACTCCTCCATTCTATGACTTCGCACACCTCTGTTCTGACTTCACACACCTGCATTCTGTGACTTCACACACCTCCATTCTATAACTTCACAAACCTCCATTCTGTGACTTCACACACCTCCACTCTGTGACTTTGCACACCTCCATTCTGTGACTTCACACACCTCCATTCTGTGATTTCACACACAATCCATTCTATGACTTCACAAACCTCCCTTCTTTGCATTCACACACCTCCATTCTGGGTTCACACACCTCCATTCTGTGACTTCACACACCTCCATTCTGTGACTTCACACACCTCCATTCTATGACTTCACACACCTCCATCTGTGACTTCACACACTTCCATTCTATGACTTCACACTCCTCCATTCTATGAGTTCACACACCTCCATTCTGTGACTTCACACACCTCCATTCTATGACTTCACACACCTCCATTCTATGACTTCACACACCTCCATTCTTACTTCACACACTTCCATTTTGACTTCAAACACCTCATTTCTGTGACTTCACACACCTCCATTCTATGATTTCACACACCTCCATTCTATGACTTCACACACCTCCATTCTATGACTTCACACACCTCCTTTCTGAGTTGACACACTTCCATTCTGTGACTTCACACACCTCCAATCTGACCTCACACACCTCCATTCTATGACTTCACACACCTCCATTGTCTGACTTCAAAAACCAACATTCTATGACTTAAACACCTCCATTCTATGACTTCACACACCTCCATTCTGAGACTTCACACACCTCCACTCTGTGACTTTACACACCTCCACTCTGTGACTACACACACCTCCATTCTATGATTTCACACACCTCCATTCTGTGACTTCTCTGACCTCCATTCTATGACTTTACACACCTCCTTTCTGAGTTCACACACATCCATTCTGTGACTTCACACACCTCCATTGTGACTTCATACACCTCCATTCTATGAGTTCACACACCTCCATTCTATGATTTCACACACCTCCATTCTATGACTTCTCTGACCTCCATTCTATGACTTTACACAACTCCTTTCTGAGTTCACACACATCCATTCTGTGACTTCACACACCTCCATTGTGACTTCATACACCTCCATTCTATGAGTTCACACACCTCCATTCTGACTTCACACACTTCCTTTCTGTGACTTCACACAGCTCCATTCTGACTTCACACTCCTCCATTCTAGGACTTCGCACACCTCTATTCTGACTTCACACACCTGCATTCTGTGACTTCACACACCTCCATTCTATGACTTCACAAACCTCCATTCTGTGACTTCACACACCTCCACTCTGTGACTTTACACACCTCCATTCTTTGACTTCACACACCTCCATTCTGTGATTTCACACACAATCCATTCTATGACTTCACAAACCTCCCTTCTGTGAATTCACACATTTCCATTCTGGGTTCACACACCTCCATTCTGTGACTTCACACACCTCCATTCTGGGACTTCACACACCTCCATTCTATGACTTCACACACCTCCATCTGTGACTTCACACACGTCCATTCTATGACTTCACACTCCTCCATTCTATGAGTTCACACACCTCCATTCTGTGACTTCACACACCTCCATTCTATGACTTCACACACCTCCATTCTATGACTGCACACACCTCCATTCTGACTTCACATACTTCCATTTTGACTTCAAACACGTCATTTCTGTGACTTCACACACCTCCATTCTATGATTTCACACACCTCCATTCTATGACTCCACACAACTCCATTCTATGACTTCACACACCTCATTTCTGAGTTGACACACTTCCATTCTGTGACTTCACACACCTCCAATCTGACCTCACACACCTCCATTCTATGACTTCACACACCTCCATTCTATGACTTCACACACCTCCATTCTATGACTTCACACACTTCTATTCTGTGACTAGACACACCTCCATTCTATGACTTCACACACCTCCATTCTATGACTTCACACATCTGCATTCTGACTTCACACACCTCCATTGTATGACTTCACACCTCCATTCTCTGACTTCACACATCTCCATTCTGAGTTCACACACCTCCAATCTATTACTTCACACATCTCCCTACTATGTTCCATTCTGTGACTTCACACATCACAATTTTGACTTCACACACCTCCATTCTGTGACTTCACACACTTCCATTCTTTGACTTCACACAACTCCATTCTGTGACTTCACACACCTCCATTCTGAGTTAACACACCTCCATTTGTGACTTCACACACCTCCATTCTGACTCCACACACCTCCCTTCTATGACTTCACACACTTCCATTCTTTGACTTCACACACCTCCATTCTGTGACTTCACACACCTCCACTCTGAGTTAACACATCTCCATTCTGTGTCTTCACACACCTCCATTCGGTGACTTCACACACCTCGTTATATGACTTCACTCACCTCCGTTCTGTGAACTCACACACCTCAAATCTGAGTTCACACCCCTCCATAGTGTGACTTCACACACCTCCATTCTGTGACTTCACACACCCCCATTCTATGACTTCACACACCTCCATTCTATGATTTCACACACCCCCATTCTATGCCTTTACACACCTCCATTCTGTGACTTCACACACCTCCATTCTATGACTTCACACAGCTCTATTCTGACTTCACATATTTCCATTTTAACTTCAAACACCTCATTTCTGTGACTTCACACACCTCCATTCTATGATTTCACACACCTCCATTCTATGACTTCACACACCTCCATTCTCTGACTTCAAAATTCAACATTCTATGTCTTCAAACACCTCCATTCTATGACTTCACACACCTCCATTCTGAGACTTCACACACCTCCATTCTGTGACTTTACACACCTCCACTCTGTGACTACATACACTTCCATTCTGTGATTTCACACACCTCCATTCTTTGACTTCACACACCTCCATTCTATGAATTCACACACCTCCATTATGACTTCACACAACTCTATTCTGTGACTTCACACACCTGCCTTCTGTGACTTCACACACCTCCATTCTATGACTTCACAACTCCATTCTATGGCTTCACACCTCCATTCTATGACTTCACACATCAACATTTATGACGTCACACACCTCCATTCTGTGACGTCACACACCTCCATTCTGACATCACACACCTACATTGTATGACTTCACACACTTCCATTCTATGACTTCACACACCTCCATTCTGTGACTTCACTCACCTCCATTGTGAGTTCACACACATCCATTCTGTGACTTCACACTCCTCCATTCATTGACTTCACACACCTTGATTCTCTGACTTCACATACCTCCATTCTACGATTTCACACACCTCCATTCTGTGACTTCACACATCTCCATTCTATGATTTCACACACCTCCATTCTGTGACTTCACACTCCTCCATTCTGAGTTCACACACCTCCATTCTGTGACTTCACAATCCTCCATTATATGACTTCACACACCTCCATTTTGTGACTTCACACACCTCCATTCTATGACTTCACACACCTCCATTCTGAATTCACACACCTCCATTCTGACTTCACACACCTCAATTCTGTGACTTCACACACCTCCATTCTATGACTTCACATACCTCATTTCTGAGTTGACACACCTCCATTCTGTGACTTCACATACCTCCAATCTGACTTCACACACCTCCATTCTATGACTTCACACACCTCCATTCTGTGACTTCAAAAACCACCATTCTATGACTTCGCACATCTCCATTGTGAATTCACACACCTCCATTCTATGAGTTCACACAGCTCCATTCTGACTTCACACACCTCCATTCTATGACTTCACATACCTCCATTCTTTGACTTCACACCCCTACACTCTGTGCCTTCACACACCTTAAATCTGAGTTCACGCACCTCCATACTCTGACTTCACACACCTCCATTCTGGGACTTCATACACCTCCATTCTATGACTTCACACATCTCCATTCTGTGACTTCACACACCTCCATTTTATGCCTTCACACACCTCCATTCTGTGACTTCACACACCTCCATTCTATAACATCACACGCCTCCATTCTGTGACTTCACACACCTCCATTCTATGACTTCACACACCTCCATTCTATGACTTCAGAAACCTAAATTGTTACTTCACACACCTCCATTCTGTGACTTCACACACCTCCATTGTTTGCCTTCACACAACTCCATTTTGACTAAACACACCTCCATTCTATGTCTTCACACACCTTCATTCTTACTGCAGAAATCTCCATTCTTTGACTTCACAAACCTCCCTTCTGTGAATTCACACACCTCCATTCTGAGTTCACACACCTCCATTCTGGACTTCACACACCTCCATTCTGTGACTTCACACACCTCCATTCTGTGACTTCACACACCTCCATTCTATGACTTCACACACCTCCATTCTGTGACTTCAAAAACCACCATTCTATGACTTCGCACATCTCCATTGTGACTTCACACACCTCCATTCTATGAGTTCACACAGCTCAATTCTGACTTCACACACCTCCATTCTATGACTTCGCAAACCTCTATTCTGACTTCATACCCCTCCATTCTGTGACTTCACATACCTCCATTCTTTGACTTCACACCCCTCCATTCTGTGCCTTCACACACCTTAAATCTGAGTTCACACACCTCCATACTGTGACTTCACACACCTCTATTCTGTGACTTCACACACCTCCATTCTATGACTTCAAACACCTCCATTCTATGACTTCACACACCTCCATTTTATGCCTTCACACACTTCCATTTTGTGACTTCACACACCTCCAATCTATGACATCACACGCCTCCATTCTGTGACTTCACACACCTCAATTCTATGTCTTCACACACCTCAATTCTATATCTTCACACACCTCCATTCTATGACTTCAGAAACCTACATTGTTCCTTCACACACCTCCATTCTGTGACTTCACACACCTCCATTGTTTGCCTTCACACACCTCCATTTTGACTACACACACCTCCATTCTATGTCTTCACACACCTTCATTCTTACTGCAGAAATCTCCATTCTATGACTTCACAAACCTCCCTTCTGTGAATTCACACACCTCCATTCTGAGTTCACACACCTCCATTCTGTGACTTCACACACCTCCATTCTGTTACTTCACACACCTCCATTCTATGATTTCACACACCTCCATTCTATGACTTCACACACCTCCATTCTGCCTTCACAGATTTCCATTTGACTTCAAACACCTCATTTCTGTGACTTCACACACCTCCATTCTATGATTTCACACACCTCCATTCTATGACTTCAAACACCTGCATTCTATGACTTCACACACCTCCTTTCTGAGTTGGCACACCTCCATTCTGTTACTTCACACCCCTCCAATCTGACTTCACACACCTACATTGTGACTTCACACACCTACGTTCTATCAGTTCACACACCTGCATTGTGACTTCACAAACCTCCATTCTCTGACTTCACACACCTCCATTCTGAATTCACACACCTCCATTCTGACTTCACACACCTCAATTCTGTGACTTCACACACCTCCATTCTATGACTTCACATACCTCATTTCTGAGTTGACACACCTACATTCTGTGACTTCACATACCTCCAATCTGACTTCACACACCTCCATTCTATGACTTCACACACCTCCATTCTGTTCTTCAAAAACCACCATTCTATGACTTCCCACATCTCCATTGTGACTTCACACACCTCCATTGTATGAGTTCACACGGCTCCATTCTGACTTCACACAACTCCATTCTATGACTTCGCAAACCTCTATTCTGACTTCACACCCCTCCATTCTGTGACTTCACATACCTCCATTCTTTGACTTCACACCCCTCCACTCTGTGCCTTCACACACCTTAAATCTGAGTTCACACACCTCCATAATGTGACTTCACACACCTCCATTCTGGGACTTCACACACCTCCATTCTATGACTTCACACTCCTCCATTCTGTGACTTCACACACCTCCATTCTATGACATCACACGCCTCCATTCTGTGACTTCACACACCTCCATTCTATGACTTCACACACCTCCATTCTATGACTTCAGAAACCTACATTGTTACTTCACACACCTCCATTCTGTGACTTCACACACCTCCATTGTTTGCCTTCACACAACTCCATTTTGACTAAACACACCTCCATTCTATGTCTTCACACACCTTCATTCTTACTGCAGAAATCTCCATTCTATGACTTCACAAACCTCCCTTCTGTGAATTCACACACCTACATTCTGAGTTCACACACCTCCATTCTGTGACTTCACACACCTCCATTCTGTGACTTCACACACCTCCATTCTATGACTTCACACACCTCCATTCTGCCTTCACAGACTTCCATTTGACTTCAAACACCTCATTTCTGTGACTTGACACACCTTCATTCTATGATTTCACAAACCTCCATTCTATGACTTCACACAACTCCATTCTATGTCTTCACACACCTCATTTCTGAGTTGACACACTTCCATTCTGTGACTTCACACACCTCCAATCTGACCTCACACACCTCCATTCTATGACTTCACACACCTCCATTCTATGACTTCACACACCTCCATTCTATGACTTCACACACTTCTATTCTGTGACTAGACACACCTCCATTCTATGACTTCACACACCTCCATTCTATGACTTCACACATCTGCATTCTGACTTCACACACCTCCATTCTATGACTTCACACCTCCATTCTCTGACTTCACACATCTCCATTCTGAGTTCACACACCTCCAATCTATTACTTCACACATCTCCCTACTATGTTCCATTCTGTGACTTCACACATCACAATTTTGACTTCACACACCTCCATTCTGTGACTTCACACACTTCCATTCTTTGACTTCACACAACTCCATTCTGTGACTTCACACACCTCCATTCTGAGTTAACACACCTCCATTTGTGACTTCACACACCTCCATTCTGACTCCACACACCTCCATTCTATGACTTCACACACTTCCATTCTTTGACTTCACACACCTCCATTCTGTGACTTCACACACCTCCACTCTGAGTTAACACATCTCCATTCTGTGTCTTCACACACCTCCATTCGGTGACTTCACACACCTCGTTATATGACTTCACTCACCTCCGTTCTGTGAACTCACACACCTCAAATCTGAGTTCACACCCCTCCATAGTGTGACTTCACACACCTCCATTCTGTGACTTCACACACCCCCATTCTATGACTTCACACACCTCCATTCTATGATTTAACACACCCCCATTCTATGCCTTTACACACCTCCATTCTGTGACTTCACACACCTCCATTCTATGACTTCACACAGCTCTATTCTGACTTCACATATTTCCATTTTAACTTCAAACACCTCATTTCTGTGACTTCACACACCTCCATTCTATGACTTCACACACCTCCATTCTCTGACTTCAAAATTCAACATTCTATGTCTTCAAACACCTCCATTCTATGACTTCACACACCTCCATTCTGAGACTTCACACACCTCCATTCTGTGACTTTACACACCTCCACTCTGTGACTACATACACTTCCATTCTGTGATTTCACACACCTCCATTCTTTGACTTCACACACCTCCATTCTATGAATTCACACACCTCCATTATGACTTCACACAACTCTATTCTGTGACTTCACACACCTGCCTTCTGTGACTTCACACACCTCCATTCTATGACTTCACAACTCCATTCTATGGCTTCACACCTCCATTCTATGACTTCACACATCAACATTTATGACGTCACACACCTCCATTCTGTGACGTCACACACCTCCATTCTGACATCACACACCTACATTGTATGACTTCACGCACTTCCGTTCTATGACTTCACACACCTCCATTCTGTGACTTCACTCACCTCCATTGTGAGTTCACACACATCCATTCTGTGACTTCACACTCCTCCATTCATTGACTTCACACACCTTGATTCTCTGACTTCACATACCTCCATTCTACGATTTCACACACCTCCATTCTGTGACTTCACACATCTCCATTCTATGATTTCACACACCTCCATTCTTTGACTTCACACTCCTCCATTCTGAGTTCACACACCTCCATTCTGTGACTTCACAATCCTCCATTATATGACTTCACACACCTCCATTTTGTGACTTCACACACCTCCATTCTATGACTTCACACACCTCCATTCTGAATTCACACACCTCCATTCTGACTTCACACACCTCAATTCTGTGACTTCACACACCTCCATTCTATGACTTCACATACCTCATTTCTGAGTTGACACACCTCCATTCTGTGACTTCACATACCTCCAATCTGACTTCACACACCTCCATTCTATGACTTCACACACCTCCATTCTGTGACTTCAAAAACCACCATTCTATGACTTCGCACATCTCCATTGTGAATTCACACACCTCCATTCTATGAGTTCACACAGCTCCATTCTGACTTCACACACCTCCATTCTATGACTTCACATACCTCCATTCTTTGACTTCACACCCCTACACTCTGTGCCTTCACACACCTTAAATCTGAGTTCATGCACCTCCATACTCTGACTTCACACACCTCCATTCTGGGACTTCATACACCTCCATTCTATGACTTCACACACCTCCATTCTGTGACTTCACACACCTCCATTTTATGCCTTCACACACCTCCATTCTGTGACTTCACACACCTCCATTCTATAACATCACACGCCTCCATTCTGTGACTTCACACACCTCCATTCTATGACTTCAGACACCTCCATTCTATGACTTCAGAAACCTAAATTGTTACTTCACACACCTCCATTCTGTGACTTCACACACCTCCATTGTTTGCCTTCACACAACTCCATTTTGACTAAACACACCTCCATCCTATGTCTTCAGACACCTCCATTCTATGACTTCATACACCTTCATTATTACTTCAGCCACATCCATTCTGTGACTTCACACACCTCCCTTCTGTGACTTCACACACCTCCATTCTATGACTTCACACACCTGCATTCTAAGACTTCACACACCTGCATTCTATGACTTCACACACTTCCATTCTATGACTTCACACACCTCCATTTTGTGACTTCACACACCTCCATTCTATGACTTCCCACAACTCCATTCTATGACTTCACACACGTGCATTCTGACTTCACACACCTCCATTCCATGACTTCATACACCTCCATTCTATGACTTCACACACCAACATTCTTTGACTTCACACACCTCCATTCTGTGACTTCACATATCTCCATTCTGACTTCACACACATCCATTCTATGACTTCACAAATCTCCATTCTATGACTTCAAAAACCTCAATTCCATGACTTCATACACCTCCATTCTATGACTTCACACACCTCCTTTCTTTGACTTCACACACCTCCATTCTGACTTCACACACCACAATTCTGTGACTTCACACACCTCCATTTGTGACTTCACACATCAAAATTTTGACTTCACACACCTCCATTCTGTGACTTCACACACCTCCATTTTGACTTCACAAACTTCCATTCTGTGACTTCACACATCTCCATTCTGTGACTTCATACACCTCCATTGTTTGATTTCACACACCTCCATTCTTGGATTTCACACACCTCCATTCCATGACTTCACACACCTCCATTCTATGACTTCACACACCTCCATTCTATGACTTCACACACCAACATTCTTTGACTTCACACACCTCCATTCTGTGACTTCACGTATCTCCATTCTGATTTCACACACATCCATTCTATGACTTCACAAATCTCCATTCTATGACTTCAGAAACCTCAATTCCATGACTTCATACACCTCCATTCTATGACTTCACACACCTCCTTTCTTTGACTTCACACATCTCCATTTTTACTTCACACACCACAATTCTGTGACTTCACACACCTCCATTTGTGACTTCACACATCAAAATTTTGACTTCACACACCTCCATTCTGTGACTTCACACACCTCAATTTTGACTTCACAAACTTCCATTCTGTGACTTCACACATCTCCATTCTGTGACTTCATACACCTCCATTGTTTGATTTCACACACCTCCATTCTTGGATTTCACACATCTCCATTCCATGACTTCACACACCTCCATTCTATGAGGTCACACACCTCTATTCTATGAGTTCACACACCTTCATTTGACTTCACACACCTATATTCTGTGACTTCACACACCTCCATTCTATGACTTCGCACACCTCCATTTTGAATTCACACACCTCCATTTTGACTTCATACACCTCAATTCTGTGACTTCACACACCTCCATTCTATGATTTCCCACACCTCCATTCTTTGTCTTCACACACCTCCATTCTATGACTTCACATACCTCCTTTCTGAGTTGACACACCTCCATTCTGTGACTTCACATACCTCCAATCTGACTTCACACACCTCCATTCTATGACTTCACACACCTCCATTCTGTGACTTCAAAAACCACCATTCTATGACTTCACACATCTCCATTGTGACTTCACACACCTCCATTCTATGAGTTCACACAGCTCCATTCTGACTTCACACACCTCCATTCTATGACTTCGCACACCTCTATTATGACTTCACACCCCTCCATTCTGTGACTTCACATACCTCCATTCTTTGACTGCACACCCCTCAGTTCTGTGCCTTCACACACCTCCACTCTGTGACTTTACACACCTCCATTCTGTAACTTCACACACCTCCGTTCTGTGACTTCACACACCTCCATTCTATGACTTCACACACCTCCATTCTAAGACTTCACACACCTCCATTCTATCACTTCACACACTTCCATTGTTTGACATCATACACCTCCATTCTTTGACTTCACACACCACCGTTCCATGAATTCACACACCTCCATTCTATGAGTTCACACACGTCCATTCTTACTTCAGCAACATCCATTCTATGACTACAGACACCTCCATTCTATGACTTCACACACCTTCATTCTTACTTCAGCAACATCCATTCTGTGACTTCACACACCTCCCTCTGTGACTTCACACACGGCTCCTTTCTATGACTTCACACACCTCCTTCTGTGACTTCACACACCTCTATTCTATGACTTCACACACCTCCATTGCGATTTCACACACCTCCCTTTTATGTGTTCACACACCTCCATTCTGACTTTACACACCTCAATTCTATCAATTCACACACCTCCATTCTTACTTCACACACCTCCATTCTGTGACTTCACACACCTCCATTCTATGATTTCACACACCTCCATTCCGTGACTTCAGACACCTCCATTCTATGACTTCACACACCTCCATTCTGAATTCACACACCTATATTCTGTGACTTCACACACCTTAATTTCTGACTTCACACACTTCCATTCTATGACTTCCACACCTCCTTTCTGTAACTTCACATACCACCATTCTATGACTTCACACACCTCAATTGTGACTTCACATACCTCCATTCTATGAGTTCACACACCTCCATTCTGACTTCACACACCTCCATTCTATGACTTCACACACCTCCATTATGACTTCACACACCTCTATTCTATGACTTACACACCTCAATTCTGATTTCACACACCTCCATTCTGTGCCTTCACACACCTCCATGACATGACTTTACATACCTCCATTCGATGATTTCACACATCTCCATTCTTTGACTTCACACACCTCCATTTTGACTTCACACAACTCCATTCTGTGACTTTACACACGTCCATTTGTGACTTCACACACCACCTTTTTGACTTCACACACCTCCATTCTGTGACTTCACACACCTCCGTTCCATGAATTCACACACCTCCATTTTATGCCTTCACACACCTCCATTCTGTGACTTCACACACCTCCATTCTATGACATCACACGCCTCCATTCTGTGACTTCACACACCTCCATTCTATGACATCACACGCCTCCATTCTGTGACTTCAGAAACCTACATTGTTACATCAAACACCTCCATTCTGTGACTTCACATACCTCCATTGTTTGCCTTCAGACACCTCCATTTTGACTAGACACACCTCCATTCTATGTCTTCACACACCTTCATTCTTACTGGAGAAATCTCCATTCTATGACTTCACAAACCTCCCTTCCGTGAATTCACATACCTCCATTCTGAGTTCACACACCTCCATTCTGTGATTTCACACACCTCCATTCTGTGACTTCACACACCTCCATTCTATGACTTCACACACCTCCATTCTATGACTTCGCACACCTCTGTTCTGACTTCACACACCTGCATTCTGTGACTTCACACACCTCCATTCTATAACTTCACAAACCTCCATTCTGTGACTTCACACACCTCCACTCTGTGACTTTGCACACCTCCATTCTGTGACTTCACACACCTCCATTCTGTGATTTCACACACAATCCATTCTTTGACTTCACAAACCTCCCTTCTGTGAATTCACACATTTCCATTCTGGGTTCACACACCTCCATTCTGTGACTTCACACACCTCCATTCTGTGACTTCACACACCTCCATTCTATGACTTCACACCCTCCATCTGTGACTTCACACACGTCCATTCTATGACTTCACACTCCTCCATTCTATGAGTTCACACACCTCTATTCTGTGACTTCACACACCTCCATTCTATGACTTCACACACCTCCATTCTATGACTTCACACACCTCCATTCTTACTTCACACTCTTCCATTTTGACTTCAAACACCTCATTTCTGTGACTTCACACACCTCCATTCTATGATTTCACACACCTCCATTCTATGACTTCACACACCTCCATTCTATGACTTCACACACCTCCTTTCTGAGTTGACACACTTCCATTCTGTGACTTCACACACCTCCAATCTGACCTCACACACCTCCATTCTATTACTTCACACACCTCCATTCTCTGACTTCAAAAACCAACATTCTATGACTTAAACACCACCATTCTATGACTTCACACACCTCCATTCAGAGACTTCACACACCTCCACTCTGTGACTTTACACACCTCCACTCTGTGACTACACACACCTCCATTCTATGATTTCACACACCTCCATTCTGTGACTTCTCTGACCTCCATTCTATGACTTTACACACCTCCTTTCTGAGTTCACACACATCCATTCTGTGACTTCACACACCTCCATTGTGACTTCATACACCTCCATTCTATGAGTTCACTCACCTCCATTCTTTGATTTCACACACCTCCATTCTATGACTTCTCTGACCTCCATTCTATGACTTTACACACCTCCTTTCTGAGTTCACACACATCCATTCTGTGACTTCACACACCTCCATTGTGACTTCATACACCTCCATTCTATGACTTCACACAGCTCCATTGTGACTTCACACTCCTCCATTCTAGGACTTCGCACACCTCTATTCTGACTTCACACACCTGCATTCTGTGACTTCACACACCTCCATTCTATGACTTCACAAACCTCCATTCTGTGACTTCACACACCTCCATTCTGTGACTTTACACACCTCCATTCTTTGACTTCACACACCTCCATTCTGTGATTTCACACACAATCCATTCTATAACTTCACAAACCTCCCTTCTGTGAATTCACACATTTCCATTCTGGGTTCACACACCTCCATTCTGTGACTTCACACACCTCCATTCTGGGACTTCACACACCTCCATTCTATGACTTCACACACCTCCATTCTATGACTTCACACACCTCCATTCTGACTTCACATACTTCCATTTTGACTTCAAACACCTCATTTCTGTGACTTCACACACCTCCATTCTATGATTTCACACACCTCCATTCTATGACTTCACACAACTCCATTCTATGACTTCACACACCTCATTTCTGAGTTGACACACTTCCATTCTGTGACTTCACACACCTCCAATCTGACCTCACACACCTCCATTCTATGACTTCACACACCTCCATTCTATGACTTCACACACCTCCATTCTATGACTTCACACACTTCTATTCTGTGACTAGACACACCTCCATTCTATGACTTCACACACCTCCATTCTATGACTTCACACATCTGCATTCTGACTTCACACACCTCCATTCTATGACTTCACACCTCCATTCTCTGACTTCACACATCTCCATTCTGAGTTCACACACCTCCAATCTATGACTTCACACATCTCCCTACTATGACTTCACACACCTCCATTCTGTGACTTCACACATTACAATTCTGACTTCACACACCTCCATTCTGTGACTTCACACACTTCCATTCTTTGACTTCACACAACTCCATTCTGTGACTTCACACACCTCCATTCTGAGTTAACACACCTCCATTTGTGACTTCACACACCTCCATTCTGACTTCACACACCTCCATTCTATGACTTCACACACTTCCATTCTTTGACTTCACACACCTCCATTCTGTGACTTCACACACCTCCACTCTGAGTTAACACATCTCCATTCTGTGTCTTCACACACCTCCATTCTGTGACTTCACAAACCTCGTTATATGACTTCACTCACCTCCGTTCTGTGACCTCACACACCTCAAATCTGAGTTCACACCCCTCCATAGTGTGACTTCACACACCTCCATTCTGTGACTTCACACACCCCCATTCTATGACTTCACACACCTCCATTCTATGATTTCACACACCCCCATTCTATGCCTTTACACACCTCCATTCTGTGACTTCACACACCTCCATTCTATGACTTCACACAGCTCTATTCTGACTTCACATACTTCCATTTTAACTTCAAACACCTCATTTCTGTGACTTCACACACCTCCATTCTATGATTTCACACACCTCCATTCTATGACTTCACACACCTCCATTCTCTGACTTCAAAATTCAACATTCTATGACTTCAAACACCTCCATTCTGTGACTTCACACACCTCCATTCTGAGACTTCACACACCTCCATTCTGTGACTTTACACACCTCCATTATGACATCACACAACTCTATTCTGTGACTTCACACACCAGCCTTCTGTGACTTCACACACCTCCATTCTATGACTTCACAACTCCATTCTATGGCTTCACACCTCCATTCTATGACTTCACACACCAACATTTATGACGTCACACACCTCCATTCTGTGACGTCACACACCTCCTTTCTGACATCACACACCTACATTGTATGACTTCACGCACTTCCATTCTATGACTTCACACACCTCCATTCTGTGACTTCACTCACCTCCATTGTGAGTTCACACACATCCATTCTGTGACTTCACACTCCTCCATTCATTGACTTCACACACCTTGATTCTCTGACTTCACATACCTCCATTCTACGATTTCACACACCTCCATTCTGTGACTTCACACATCTCCATTCTATGATTTCACACACCTCCATTCTGTGACTTCACACTCCTCCATTCTGAGTTCACACACCTCCATTCTGTGACTTCACAATCCTCCATTATATGACTTCACACACCTCCATTTTGTGACTTCACACACCTCCATTCTATGAATTCACACACCTCCATTCTGAATTCACACACCTCCATTCTGACTTCACACACCTCAATTCTGTGACTTCACACACCTCCATTCTATGACTTCACATACCTCATTTCTGAGTTGACACACCTCCATTCTGTGACTTCACATACCTCCAATCTGACTTCACACACCTCCATTCTATGACTTCACACACCTCCATTCTGTGACTTCAAAAACCACCATTCTATGACTTCGCACATCTCCATTGTGAATTCACACACCTCCATTCTATGAGTTCACACAGCTCCATTCTGACTTCACACACCTCCATTCTATGACTTCGCAAATCTCTATTCTGACTTCACACCCCTCCATTCTGTGACTTCACATACCTCCATTCACACCCCTACACTCTGTGCCTTCACACACCTTAAATCTGAATTCACACACCTCCATACTCTGACTTCACACACCTCCATTCTGGGACTTCACACACCTCCATTCTATGACTTCACACACCTCCATTCTATGACTTCACACACCTCCATTTTATGCCTTCACACACCTCCATTCTGTGACTTCACACACCTCCATTCTATGACATCACACGCCTCCATTCTGTAACTTCACACACCTCCATTCTATGACTTCACACACCTCCATTCTATGACTTCAGAAACCTAAATTGTTACTTCACACACCTCCATTCTGTGACTTCACACACCTCCATATTTTGCCTTCACACAACTCCATTTTGACTAAACACACCTCCATTCTATGTCTTCACACACCTTCATTCTTACTGCAGAAATCTCCATTCTTTGACTTCACAAACCTCCCTTCTGTGAATTCACACACCTCCATTCTGAGTTCACACACCTCCATTCTGTGACTTCACACACCTCCATTCTGTGACTTCATACACCTCCATTCTGTGACTTCACACACCTCCATTCTATGACTTCACACACCTCCATTCTGTGACTTCAAAAACCACCATTCTATAACTTCGCACATCTCCATTGTGACTTCACACACCTCCATTCTATGAGTTCACACAGCTCAATTCTGACTTCACACACCTCCACTGTATGACTTCGCAAACCTCTATTCTGACTTCATACCCCTCCATTCTGTGACTTCACATACCTTCCTTCTTTGACTTCACACCCCTCCAATCTTTGCCTTCACACAACTTAAATCTGAGTTCACACACCTCCATACTGTGACTTCACACACCTCCATTCTGTGACTTCACACACCTCCATTCTATGACTTCAAACACCTCCATTCTATGACTTCACACACCTCCATTTTATGCCTTCACACACTTCCATTCTGTGACTTCACACACCTCCAATCTATGACATCACACGCCTCCATTCTGTGACTTCACACACCTCAATTCTATGTCTTCACACACCTCAATTCTATGTCTTCACACACCTCCATTCTATGACTTCAGAAACCTACATTGTTACTTCACACACCTCCATTCTGTGACTTCACACACCTCCATTGTTTGCCTTCACACACCTCCATTTTGAGTACACACACCTCCATTCTATGTCTTCACACACCTTCATTCTTACTGCAGAAATCTCCATTCTATGACTTCACAAACCTCCCTTCTGTGAATTCACACACCTCCATTCTGAGTTCACACACCTCCATTCTGTGACTTCACACAACTCCATTCTGTTACTTCACACACCTCCATTCTATGATTTCACACACCTCCATTCTATGACTTCACACACCTCCATTCTGCCTTCACAGACTTCCATTTGACTTCAAACACCTCATTTCTGTGACTTCACACACCTCCATTCTATGATTTCACACACCTCCATTCTATGACTTCAAACACCTGCATTCTATGACTTCACACACCTCCTTTCTGAGTTGGCACACCTCCATTCTGTTACTTCACACCCCTCCAATCTGACTTCACACACCTCCATTCTATGACTTCACACACCTGCATTCTGTGACGTCAAAAAACCAACATTCTATGACTTCAAACACCTCCATTCTATGACTTCACATACCTCCATTCTATCACTTCACACACCTACATTGTGACTTCACACACCTACGTTCTATCAGTTCACACACCTGCATTGTGACTTCACAAACCTCCATTCTCTGACTTCACACACCTCCATTCTGAATTCACACACCTCCATTCTGACTTCACACACCTCAATTCTGTGACTTCACACACCTCCATTCTATGACTTCACATACCTCATTTCTGAGTTGACACACCTACATTCTGTGACTTCACATACCTCCAATCTGACTTCACACACCTCCATTCTATGACTTCACACACCTCCATTCTGTTCTTCAAAAACCACCATTCTATGACTTCCCACATCTCCATTGTGACTTCACACACCTCCATTGTATGAGTTCACACGGCTCCATTCTGACTTCACACACCTCCATTCTATGACTTCGCAAACCTCTATTCTGACTTCACACCCCTCCATTCTGTGACTTCACATACCTCCATTCTTTGACTTCACAGCCCTCCACTCTGTGCCTTCACACACCTAAAATCTGAGTCCACACACCTCCATACTGTGACTTCACACACCTCCATTCTGGGACTTCACACACCTCCATTCTATGACTTCACACACCTCCATTCTGTGACTTCACACACCTCCATTCTATGACATCACACGCCTCCATTCTGTGACTTCAGAAACCTACATTGTTACTTCACACACCTCCATTCTGTGACTTCACACACCTCCATTGTTTGCCTTCACACAACTCCATTTTGACTAAACACACCTCCATTCTATGTCTTCACACACCTTCATTCTTACTGCAGAAATCTCCATTCTATGACTTCACAAACCTCCCTTCTGTGAATTCACACACCTACATTCTGAGTTCACACACCTCCATTCTGTGACTTCACACACCTCCATTCTGTGACTTCACACACCTCCATTCTATGACTTCACACACCTCCATTCTATGACTTCACACACCTCCATTCTGCCTTCACAGACTTCCATTTGAATTCAAACACCTCATTTCTGTGACTTGACACACCTTCATTCTATGATTTCACAAACCTCCATTCTATGACTTCAAACACCTCCATTCTATGACTTCACACACCTCCTTTCTGAGTTGACACACCTCCATTCTGTTACTTCACACCCCTCCAATCTGACTTCACACACCTCCATTCTATGATTTCACACACCTGCATTCTGTGACTTCAAAAACCAACATTCTATGACTTCAAACACCTCCGTTCTATGACTTCACACACCTCCATTCTATGACTTCAGAAACCTAAATTGTTACTTCACACACCTCCATTCTGTGACTTCACACACCTCCATTTTTTGCCTTCACACAACTCCATTTTGAATAAACACACCTCCATTCTATGTCTTCACACACCTTCATTCTTACTGCAGAAATCTCCATTCTTTGACTTCACAAACCTCCCTTCTGTGAATTCACACACCTCCATTCTGAGTTCACACACCTCCATTCTGTGACTTCACACACCTCCATTCTGTGACTTCATACACCTCCATTCTGTGACTTCACACACCTCCATTCTGTGACTTCAAAAACCACCATTGTATGACTTCGCACATCTCCATTGTGACTTCACACACCTCCATTCTATGAGTTCACACAGCTCAATTCTGACTTCACACACCTCCATTCTATGACTTCGCAAACCTCTATTCTGACTTCATACCCCTCCATTCTGTGACTTCACATACCTCCATTCTTTGACTTCACACCCCTCCATTCTTTGCCTTCACACACGTTAAATCTGAGTTCACACACCTCCATACTGTGACTTCACACACCTCCATTCTGTGACTTCACACACCTCCATTCTATGACATCAAACAACTCCATTCTATGACTTCACACACCTCCATTTTATGCCTTCACACACTTCCATTCTGTGACTTCACACACCTCCAATCTATGACATCACACGCCTCCATTCTGTGACTTCACACTCCTCCATTCTGAGTTCACACACCTCCATTCTGTGACTTCACAATCCTCCATTATATGACTTCACACACCTCCATTTTGTGACTTCACACACCTCCATTCTATGACTTCACACACCTCCATTCTGAATTCACACACCTCCATTCTGACTTCACACACCTCAATTCTGTGACTTCACACACCTCCATTCTATGACTTCACATACCTCATTTCTGAGTTGACACACCTCCATTCTGTGACTTCACATACCTCCAATCTGACTTCACACACCTCCATTCTATGACTTCACACACCTCCATTCTGTGACTTCAAAAACCACCATTCTATGACTTCGCACATCTCCATTGTGAATTCACACACCTCCATTCTATGAGTTCACACAGCTCCATTCTGACTTCACACACCTCCATTCTATGACTTCGCAAATCTCTATTCTGACTTCACACCCCTCCATTCTGTGACTTCACATACCTCCATTCTTTGACTTCACACCCCTACACTCTGTGCCTTCACACACCTTAAATCTGAATTCACACACCTCCATACTCTGACTTCACACACCTCCATTCTGGGACTTCACACACCTCCATTCTATGACTTCACACACCTCCATTCTATGACTTCACACACCTCCATTTTATGCCTTCACACACCTCCATTCTGTGACTTCACACACCTCCATTCTATGACATCACACGCCTCCATTCTGTGACTTCTCACACCTCCATTCTATGACTTCACACACCTCCATTCTGTGACTTCACACACCTCCATTTTTTGCCTTCACACAACTCCATTTTGACTAAACACACCTCCATTCTATGTCTTCACACACCTTCATTCTTACTGCAGAAATCTCCATTCTTTGACTTCACAAACCTCCCTTCTGTGAATTCACACACCTCCATTCTGAGTTCACACACCTCCCTTCTGTGAATTCACACACCTCCATTCTGTGACTTCATACACCTCCATTCTGTGACTTCACACACCTCCATTCTATGACTTCACACACCTCCATTCTGTGACTTCAAAAACCACCATTCTATAACTTCGCACATCTCCATTGTGACTTCACACACCTCCATTCTATGAGTTCACACAGCTCAATTCTGACTTCACACACCTCCACTGTATGACTTCGCAAACCTCTATTCTGACTTCATACCCCTCCATTCTGTGACTTCACATACCTCCCTTCTTTGACTTCACACCCCTCCAATCTTTGCCTTCACACAACTTAAATCTGAGTTCACACACCTCCATACTGTGACTTCACACACCTCCATTCTGTGACTTCACACACCTCCATTCTATGACTTCAAACACCTCCATTCTATGACTTCACACACCTCCATTTTATGCCTTCACACACTTCCATTCTGTGACTTCACACACCTCCAATCTATGACATCACACGCCTCCATTCTGTGACTTCACACACCTCAATTCTATGTCTTCACACACCTCAATTCTATGTCTTCACACACCTCCATTCTATGACTTCAGAAACCTACATTGTTACTTCACACACCTCCATTCTGTGACTTCACACACCTCCATTGTTTGCCTTCACACACCTCCATTTTGAGTACACACACCTCCATTCTATGTCTTCACACACCTTCATTCTTACTGCAGAAATCTCCATTCTATGACTTCACAAACCTCCCTTCTGTGAATTCACACACCTCCATTCTGAGTTCACACACCTCCATTCTGTGACTTCACACAACTCCATTCTGTTACTTCACACACCTCCATTCTATGATTTCACACACCTCCATTCTATGACTTCACACACCTCCATTCTGCCTTCACAGACTTCCATTTGACTTCAAACACCTCATTTCTGTGACTTCACACACCTCCATTCTATGATTTCACACACCTCCATTCTATGACTTCAAACACCTGCATTCTATGACTTCACACACCTCCTTTCTGAGTTGGCACACCTCCATTCTGTTACTTCACACCCCTCCAATCTGACTTCACACACCTCCATTCTATGACTTCACACACCTGCATTCTGTGACGTCAAAAAACCAACATTCTATGACTTCAAACACCTCCATTCTATGACTTCACATACCTCCATTCTATCACTTCACACACCTACATTGTGACTTCACACACCTACGTTCTATCAGTTCACACACCTGCATTGTGACTTCACAAACCTCCATTCTCTGACTTCACACACCTCCATTCTGAATTCACACACCTCCATTCTGACTTCACACACCTCAATTCTGTGACTTCACACACCTCCATTCTATGACTTCACATACCTCATTTCTGAGTTGACACACCTACATTCTGTGACTTCACATACCTCCAATCTGACTTCACACACCTCCATTCTATGACTTCACACACCTCCATTCTGTTCTTCAAAAACCACCATTCTATGACTTCCCACATCTCCATTGTGACTTCACACACCTCCATTCTATGAGTTCACACAGCTCCATTCTGACTTCACACACGTCCATTCTATGACTTCGCAAACCTCTATTCTGACTTCACACCCCTCCATTCTGTGACTTCACATACCTCCATTCTTTGACTTCACACCCCTCCACTCTGTGCCTTCACACACCTCCATTCTATGTCTTCACACACCTTCATTCTTACTGCAGAAATCTCCATTCTATGACTTCACAAACCTCCCTTCTGTGAATTCACACACCTCCATTCTGAGTTCACACACCTCCATTCTATGACTTCACACACATCCATTCTTTGACTTCACACACCTCCATTCTATGAATTCACACACCTCCATTGTGACCTCACACAATTCTATTCTGTGACTTCACACACCTGACTTCTGTGACTTCACACACCTCCATTCTATGACTTCACACACCTCCATTCTATGACTTCACACCAACATACTATGACTTCACACACCAAAATTTATGACGTCACACACCTCCATTCTGTGACTTAACACACCTCCATTCTGACATCACACACCTCCATTCTATGACTTCACACACTTCCATTCTATGACTTCACACACCTCCATTCTGTGACTTCACTCACCTAAAATTGTGAGTTCACCCACCTCCATTCTGTGACTTCACACACCTCCATTCTGTGAATTCACACACCTCGATGCTCTGAATTCACACTCCTCTCTTCTGTGACTTCACACACCTCCATTCTTTGACTTCACACACCTCCGTTCCATGAATTCACACACCTCCATTCTATGAGTTCACACACCTCCATTCTATGAGTTCCCACACCTCCATTCTTACTTCAGCAACATCCATTCTATGACTTCAGACACCTCCATTCTATGACTTCACACACCTTCATTATTACTTCAGCCACATCCATTCTGTGACTTCACACACCTCCCTTCTGTGACTTCACACACCTCCATTCTATGACTTCACACACTTCCATTCGATGACTTCACACACCTCCATTTTGTGACTTCACACACCTCCATTCTATGACTTCCCACAACTCCATTCTATGACTTCACACACGTGCATTCTGACTTCGCACACCTCCATTCCATGACTTCATACACCTCCATTCTATGACTTCACACACCAACATTCTTTGACTTCACACACCTCCATTCTGTGACTTCATATATCTCCATTCTGAGTTCACACACATCCATTCTATGACTTCACAAATCTCCATTCTATGACTTCAGAAACCTCAATTCCATGACTTCATACACCTCCATTCTATGACTTCACACACCTCCTTTCTTTGACTTCACACACCTCAATTTTGACTTCACAAACTTCCATTCTGTGACTTCACACATCTCCATTATGTGACTTCATACACCTCCATTGTTTGATTTCACACACCTCCATTCTTGGATTTCACACATCTCCATTCCATGACTTCACACACCTCCATTCTATGAGTTCACACACCTCTATTCTATGAGTTCACCCACTTCCATTTTGACTTCACACACCTATATTCTGTGACTTCACACACCTCCATTCTGTGACTTCACACACCTCAATTTTGACTTCACACACTTCCATTCTGTGACTTCACACATCTCCATTCTGTGACTTCATAAACCTCCAATGTTTGATTTCACACACCTCCATTCTTGGATTTCACACACCTCCATTCCATGACTTCACACACCTCCATTCTATGACTTCACACACCTCCATTCTGACTTCATACACCTCAATTCTGTGACTTCACACACCTCCATTCTATGATTTCCCACACCTACATTCTTTGACTTCACACACCTCCATTCTATGACTTCACATACCTCCTTTCTGAGTTGACACACCTCCATTCTGTGACTTCTCATACCTCCAATCTGACTTCACACACCTCCATTCTATGACTTCACACACCTCCATTCTGTGACTTCAAAAACCACCATTCTATGACTTCACACATCTCCATTTTGACTTCACACACCTCCATTCTACGAGTTCACACAGCTCCTTTCTGACTTCACACACCTCCATTCTATTACTTTGCGCACCTCTATTCTGACTTCACACCCATCCATTCTGTGACTTCACATACCTCCATTCTTTGACTTCACACCCCTCAATTCTCTGCCTTCACACACCTCCACTCTGTGACTTTACACACCTCCATTCTGTAACTTCACACACCTCCCTTCTGTGACTTCACACGCCTCCATTCTATGACTTCACACACCTCCATTCTAAGACTTCACATACCTCCATTCTATCACTTCACACACTTCCATTGTTTGACATCATACACCTCCATTCTTTGACTTCACACACCTCCGTTTCATGAATTCACACACCTCCATTCTATGAGTTCACACACGTCCATTCTATGAGTTCACACACCTCCATTCTTACTTCAGCAACATCCATTCTATGACTTCAGACACCTCCATTCTATGACTTCACACACCTTCATTCTTACTTCAGCAACATCCATTCTATGACTTCACACACCTCCATTCTATGATTTCACACCTTCATTCTATGGCTTCACACCTCCATTCTATGACTTCACACACCAACATTTATGACGTCACACACCTCCATTCTGTGACTTCACACACCTCCATTCTGACATCACACACCTACATTCTATGACTTCACACACTTCCATTCTATGACTTCACACACCTCCATTCTGTGACTTCACTCACCTCCATTGTGAGTTCACACACATCCATTCTGTGACTTCACACACCTCCATTCATTTACTTCACACACCTTGATTCTCTGATTTCACTTACCTCCATTCTACGATTTCACACACCTCCTTTCTGTGACTTCACACACCTCCATTCTGAATTCACTCAGCTCCTTTCTATGACTTCACATACCTCCTTCTGTGACTTCACACACCTCTATTCTATGACTTCACACACCTCCATTGTGATTTCACACACCTCCCTTCTATGTGTTCACACACCTCCATTCTGACTTTACACACCTCAATTCTATCACTTCAAACACCTCCATTCTTACTTCACACACCTCCATTCTATGACTTCACACACCTCCATTTTGGCTCCATTCTGTGACTTCACACACCTCCATTCTGTGACTTCACACACGTCCATTCTATGACTTCAGACACTTCCATTCTGTGACTTCTCACACCTCCATTCTGTGACTTCACACACCTAAATTCTGTGACTTCAAAGACTTCCATTCTATGACTTTACACACCTCCATTCTGTGACTTCAAAAAACTCCATTCTGTGACTTCACCCACCTCCATTCTGTGACTTCACACACCTGCATTCTATCATTTTACACACCTCCATTCTTACTTCAAAAACATTAATTCTATTACTTCACACACCTCCATTCTGTCTTCACACATCTCCAATCTGACTTCAGACGCCTCCATTCTATGACTTCACACACCTCCGTTCTATGACTTAACACCTGTCCCTCTGTGACTTCACACACCTCCACTCTGTGAATTCACAGACCTCCATTCTACTTCACACACCTCCTTTTTGACTTCACGCAAATCCATTCTGTGACTTCACACACCTCCATTCTATGCCTTCACACAAATCCATTCTGTGACTTCACACACCTCCATTCTATGACTTCACACAACTCCATTCTATGACTTCACACACCTCCATTCTATGACTTCACACACCTCCATCTAGAACTTCACACACCTCCATTCTATGACTTCACACACCTCCATTCTATGATTTCACACACCTCCACTCTATGACTTCGTACACCTCCATTCTGACTTCACAGACCTCCATTCTGTGACTTCACAAACCTCCATTCTGTGACTTCACACACCTCAATTCTGTGACTTCACAGACTTCCATTCGGTGACTTCACACACCTCCATTCTCTGATTTCACACACCTCCTTTCTGTGACTTCACACACCTCAATTCTCTGACTTCACACACCTCAATTCTGTGCCTTCACACACCTCCATTGTTTGACTTCACAAAACTCCATTCTGTGACTTCACACACCTCCATTCTATGATTTCAAACACTTCCATTCTGTGACTTCTCACACCCCCATTCTGTGACTTCACACACCTCAATTCTGTGACTTCAAACACTTCCATTCTATGACTTTACATACCTCCATTCTGTGACTTCAAAAAACTCCATTCTGTGACTTCACACACCTCCATTCTGTGACTTCAAACACCTCCACTCTATCACTTCACAAAACTCCATTCTGTGACTTCACACACCTCCATTCTGTGACTTCACACACCTCCATTCTATCATTTTACACACCTCCATTCTTACTTCAAAAACATTAATTCTATTACTTCACACACCTCCATTCTGTCTTCACACATCTCCAATCTGACTTCAGACGCCTCAATTCTATGACTTCAGACACCTCCGTTCTATGACTTAACACATGTCCCTCTGTGACTTCACACACCTCCACTCTGTGACTTCACAGACCTCCATTGTACTACACACACCACCTTTTTGACTTCACACAAATCCATTCTGTGACTTCACACACCTCCATTCTATGACTTCACACAACTCCATTCTATGACTTCACACACCTCCATTCTATGAGTTCACACACCTCCATTGTGACTTCACACACCTCCATTCTGTGACTTCACACACCTCCATTCTATGACTTCACACACCACCAATGTTTGACTTCACACACCTCATTTCAGAGAATTCACAAACCTCCATTTTGACTTCACACACCTTCATTCTGTGACTTCACATATCTGCATTCTGTGACTTCATACACCTCCATTTTGACTTCACACACCTCCTTTCTGTGACTTCACATTCCTCAATTGTGTCATCACACACTTCCATTTTGACTTCCCACAGCTCCATTCTATGATTTCACACACCTTAATTCTGTGACTTCACACGCCTCCATTCTGTGATTTCACACACCTCCATTCTGTGAATTCACACACCTCCATTTTGTGACTTCACACACCTCCATTCTGTGACTTCACACACCTCCATTCTGTGACTTCACACACCTCCATTCAGTGACTTCACACACCTCCATTCTGTGACTTCACAGACTTCCATTCTATGACTTCACAGACCTCCATTCTCTGCCTTCACACACCTCCATTCTGTGACTTCACACAACTCGATTCTGTGACTTCACACACCTCAAATCTGTGACTTCACACACCTCCATTCTGTGATTTCACACATCTCCATTCTGTGACTTCACACACCTCCATTCTCAGACACCACACACCTCCATTCTATGACTTCACACTCCTCAATTCTGACTTCACACACCTCCAAACTGTGACTTCACACACCTCCATTCTATGACTTCACACACCTCCATTCTGACTTCACACACCTCCATTCTGTTACTTCACACATCTCCATTCTGTGACTTCACACACCTCCATACTATAACTTCACACACCTCCATTCTCTGACTTCACATACCTCCATTCTATGAGTTCACACACCTCCATTTGGGCTCCATTCTGTGACTTCACACACCTCCATTCTGTGACTTCACACACCTCCATTCTATGATTTCAGACACTTCCATTCTGTGACTTCACACACCTCCATTGTATGACTTCCCACACCTCCATTCTATGATTTCACACACCTCCATTTTGGCTTCACACACCTCCATTCTGTGACATCACACACCCCCATTCTGTGACTTCACACACCTACATTCTGTGACTTCACACCCCTCAATTCTGTGACTTCACAGACTTCCATTCGGTGACTTCACACACCTCCATTCTCTGATTTCACACACCTCCTTTCTGTGACTTCACACACCTCAATTCTCTGACTTCACACACCTCAATTCTGTGCCTTCACACACCTCCGTTCTTTGACTTCACAAAACTCCATTCTGTGACTTCACACACCTCCATTCTATGACTTCACACACCTCCATTCTGTGACTTCACACACCTCCATTCTAGAACTTCACACACGTCCATTCTATGATTTCACACACCACCATTCTATGACTTCACACACCTCCATTCTGTGACTTCACACATCTCCATTCTGTGACTTCACACACCTCCATTCTATGACTTCACACACCTCCATTCTGTGAATTCACACACCTATATTCTCTGACTTCACACACCTCCATTTTCTGACTTCACACACCTCCATTCTATGACTTCACACACCTCCATTTTGATTTCACACACCTCCATTCTATGACTTCACACACCTCCATTCTGTGACTTCACACACCTCCATTCTATGTCTTCACACACCTCCGTTCTATGAGTTAACACAACTCCATTCTATGTCCTCACACACCTCCATTCTATGACTTCACACACCTCCATTCTCTGACTTCACACACCTGAATTCGGTGACTTCACATACGTCCATTCTATGACTTCACACACCTCCATTCTGACTTCACACACCTCCATTCTGTGACTTCACACATCTCCATTCTGTGACTTCACACACCTCCATTCTATGACTTCACACACCTCCATTCTGTGACTTCACAGACTTTCATTCTATGACTTCACAGACCTCCATTCTCTGCCTTCACACACCTCCATTCTGTGACTTCACACACCTCAATTCTGTGACTTCACACACCTCAATTCTGTGACTTCACACACCTCCATTCTATAACTTCACAAAACTCCATTCTGTGACTTCACACACCTCCATTCTATGACTTCACACACCTCCATTCTAGAACTTCACACACCTCCATTCTGTGATTTCACACATCTCCATTCTGTGACTTCACACACCTCCATTCTAAGACTTCACACACCTCCATTCTATGACTTCACACTCCTCAATTCTGACTTCACACACCTCCATTCTGTGACTTCACACACCTCCATTCTCTGACATCACACACCGCAATTCTGTGACTTCACACACCTCCATTCTATGACTTCACACACCTCCATTCTGTGACTTCACACACCTCCATTCTAGAACTTCACACACCTTCATTCTATGATTTCCCACACCACCATTCTATGACTTCACACACCTCCATTCTATGACTTCACACACCTCCATTCTGAATTCACACACCTCCATTCTGTGACTTAGCACACCTCCATTCTATGACTTCACACACCTCAATTCTGTGACTTCACACACCTCCATTCTCTGACTTCACACACCTCCATTCTAGAACTTCACACACCTCCATTATGTGACTTCACACACCTCCATTCTGACTTCACACAACTCCATTCTGTGACTTCACACACCTCCATTCTATGACTTCACACACCTCCATTCTGTGACTTCACACACCTCCATTCTAGAACTTCACACACCTCCATTCTATGATTTCAAACACCACCATTCTATGACTTCACACACCTCCATTCTGTGACTTCACACATCTCCATTCTGTGACTTCACACACCTCCATTCTATGACTTCACACACCTCCATTCTGTGAATTCACACACCTATATTCTCTGACTTCACACACCTCCATTTTCTGACTTCACACACCTCCATTCTATGACTTCACATACCTCCATTTTGATTTCACACACCTCCATTCTATGACTTCACACACCTCCATTCTGTGACTTCACACACCTCCATTCTATGTCTTCACACACCTCCGTTCTATGACTTAACGCAACTCCATTCTATGTCTTCACACACCTCCATTCTATGACTTCACACACCTCCATTCTCTGACTTCACACACCTGAATTCTGTGACTTCACATACGTCCATTCTATGACTTCACACACCTCCATTCTGACTTCACACAACTCCATTCTATGACTTCACACACCTCCATTCTGACTTCACACACCTCCATTCTGTGACTTCACACATCTCCTTTTTGTGACTTCACACACCTCCATTCTATGACTTCACACACCTCCATTCTTTGACTTCACAGACTTCCATTCTATGATTTCACACATCTCAATTCTGTGACTTCACACACCTCCCTTCTAAGACTTCAAACACCTCCATTCTATGACTTCACACTCCTCAATTCTGACTTCACACACCTCCATTCTGTGACTTCACACACCTCCATTCTCTGACATCACACACCTCAATTCTGTGACTTCACACACCTCCATTCTATGACTTCACACCTCCATTCTGTGACTTCACACACCTCCATTCTAGAACTTCACACACCTTCATTCTATGATTTCACACACCACCATTCTATGACTTCACACACCTCCATTCTATGACTTCACACACCTCCATTGTGACTTCACACACCTCCATTCTGTGACTTCAAACACCTCCATTCTATGACTTCACACACCTCAATTCTGTGACTTCACACACCTCCATTCTATGACTTCACACACCTGCATTCTAGAACTTCACACACCTCCATTATGTGACTTCACACACCTCCATTCTATGACTTCACACACCTCCATTCTATGACTTCACACACCTGAATTCTGTGACTTCACATACGTCCATTCCATGACTTCACATACCTCCATTCTGACTTCACACAACTCCATTCTATGACTTCACACACTTCCATTCTGACTTCACACACCTCCATTCTGTGACTTCACACATCTCCATTCTATGACTTCACACACCTCCATTCTATGACTTCACACACCTCCATTCTGTGACTTCACATACGTCCATTCTATGACTTCACACACCTCCATTCTGACTTCACACACCTCCATTCTGTGACTTCACACACCTCCATTCTAAGACTTCACACACATCCATTCTATTACTTCACACTCCTCAGTTCTGACTTCACACACCTCCATTCTGTGACTTCACACACCTCCATTCTCTGACATCACACACCGCAATTATGTGACCTCACACACCTCCGTTCTATGACTTCACACACCTCCATTATGTGACTTCACACACCTCAATTCTAGAACTTCACACACCTTCATTCTATGATTTCCCACACCACCATTCTATGACTTCACACACCTCCATTCTATGACTTCACACACCTCCATTCTGAATTCACACACCTCCATTCTGTGACTTCACACACCTCCATTCTATGACTTCACACACCTCAATTCTGTGACTTCACACACCTCCATTCTCTGACTTCACACACCTCCATTCTAGAACTTCACACACCTCCATTATGTGACTTCACTCACCTCCATTCTGACTTCACACAACTCCATTCTATGACTTCACACACCTCCATTCTGACTTCACACACCTCCATTCTCTGACTTCACACATCTCCATTCTGTGACTTCACACACCTCCATTCTATGACTTCACACACCTCCATTCTAGAACTTCACACACCTCCATTATGTGACTTCACACACCTCCATTCTATGACTTCACACACCTCCATTCTATGACTTCACACACCTCCATTCTGTGACTTCACATACGTCCATTCTATGACTTCACACACCTCCATTCTGACTTCACCCACCTACATTCTATGACTTCACACACCTCCATACTATAACTTCACACACCTCCATTCTGTGACTTCACACACTTCAATTCTATGACTCACACACCTCCATTCTCTGACTTCACATACCTCCATTCTAAGACTTCACACACCTCCATTTGTGCTCCATTCTGTGAGTTCACACACCTCCATTCTGTGACTTCACACACCTCCATTCTATGACTTCCGACACTTCCATTCTGTGACTTCACAAACCTCCATTGTCTGACTTCACACACCTCCATTCTATGACTTCACACACCTCCATTTTGGCTTCACACACCTCCATTCTGTGACTTCACATACCTCCATTCTGTGACTTCACAAACCTCCATTCTGTGACTTCACACACCTCAATTCTGTGACTTCACAGACTTCCATTCGGTGACTTCACACACCTCCATTCTCTGATTTCACACACCTCCTTTCTGTGACTTCACACACCTCAATTCTCTGACTTCACACACCTCAATTCTGTGCCTTCACACACCTCCGTTCTTTGACTTCACAAAACTCCATTCCGTGACTTCACACACCTCCATTCTATGACTTCACACACCTCCATTCTGTGACTTCACACACCTCCATTCTAGAACTTCACACACCTCCATTCTATGATTTCACACACCACAATTCTATGACTTCACACACCTCCATTCTGTGACTTCATACATCTCCATTCTGTGACTTCACACACCTCCATTCTATGACTTCACACACCTCCATTCTGTGAATTCACCCACCTATATTCTCTGACTTCACACACCTCCATTTTCTGACTTCACACACCTCCATTCTATGACTTCTCACACCTCCATTTTGATTTCACACACCTCCATTCTATGACTTCACACACCTCCATTCAGTGACTTCACACACCTCCATTCTATGTCTTCACACACCTCCGTTCTATGACTTAACGCAACTCCATTCTATGTCTTCACACACCTCCATTCTATGACTTCACACACCTCCATTCTCTGACTTCACACACCTGAATTCTGTGACTTCACATACGTCCATTCTATGACTTCACACACCTCCATTCTGACTTCACACAACTCCATTCTATGACTTCACACACCTCCATTCTGACTTCACACACCTCCATTCTGTGACTTCACACATCTCCTTTCTGTGACTTCACACACCTCCATTCTATGACTTCACACACCTCCATTCTTTGACTTCACAGACTTCCATTCTATGACTTCACAGACCTCCATTCTCTGCCTTGACACACCTCCATTCTGTGACTTCACACACCTCAATTCTGTGACTTCACACACCTCAATTCTGTGACTTCACACACCTCCATTCTATAACTTCACAAAACTCCATTCTGTGACTTCACACACCTCCATTCTATGACTTCACACACCTCCATTCTAGAACTTCACACACCTCCATTCTATGATTTCACACATCTCAATTCTGTGACTTCACACACCTCCATTCTAAGACTTCAAACACCTCCATTTTATGACTTCACACTCCTCATTTCTGAGTTCACACACCTCCATTCTGTGACTTCACACACCTCCATTCTCTGACATCACACACCTCAATTCTGTGACTTCACACACCTCCATTCTATGACTTCACACCTCCATTCTGTGACTTCACACACCTCCATTCTAGAACTTCACACACCTTCATTCTATGATTTCACACACCACCATTCTATGACTTCACACACCTCCATTCTATGACTTCACACACCTCCATTCTGACTTCACACACCTCCATTCTGTGACTTCACACACCTCCATTCTATGACTTCACACACCTCAATTCTGTGACTTCAAACACCTCCATTCTATGACTTCACACACCTCCATTCTATGACTTCACACACCTCAATTCTGTGACTTCACACATCTCCATTCTATGACTTCACACACCTCCATTCTATGACTTCACACACCTCCATTCTGTGACTTCACATACGTCCATTCTATGACTTCACACACCTCCATTCTGACTTCACCCACCTCCATTCTATGACTTCACACACCTCCATTCTGACTTCACACACCTCCATTCTGTTACTTCACACATCTCCATTCTGTGACTTCACACACCTCCATACTATAACTTCACACACCTCCATTCTGTGACTTCACACACTTCAATTCTATGACTCACACACCTCCATTCTCTGACTTCACAGACCTCCATTCTAAGACTTCACACACCTCCATTTGTGCTCCATTCTGTGAGTTCACACACCTCCATTCTGTGACTTCACACACCTCCATTCTATGACTTCAGACACTTCCATTCTGTGACTTCTCAAACCTCCATTGTCTGACTTCACACACCTCCATTCTATGACTTCACACACCTCCATTCTGGCTTCACACACCTCCATTCTGTGACTTCACATACCTCCATTCTGTGACTTCACAAACCTCCATTCTGTGACTTCACACACCTCAATTCTGTGACTTCACAGACTTCCATTCGGTGACTTCACATACCTCCATTCTCTGATTTCACACACCTCCTTTCTGTGACTTCACACACCTCAATTCTCTGACTTCACACACCTCAATTCTGTGCCTTCACACACCTCCGTTCTTTGACTTCACAAAACTCCATTCCGTGACTTCACACACCTCCACTCTATGACTTCACACACCTCCATTCTGTGACTTCACACACCTCCATTCTAGAACTTCACACACCTCCATTCTATGATTTCACACACCACCATTCTATGACTTCACACACCTCAATTCTGTGACTTCACACATCTCCATTCTGTGACTTCACACACCTCCATTCTATGACTTCACACACCTCCATTCTGTGAATTCACACACCTATATTCTCTGACTTCACACACCTCCATTTTCTGACTTCACACACCTCCATTCTATGACTTCACACACCTCCATTCTGACTTCACACAACTCCATTCTATGACTTCACACACCTCCATTCTGACTTCACACACCTCCATTCTGTGACTTCACACATCTCCTTTCTGTGACTTCACACACCTCCATTCTATGACTTCACACACCTCCATTCTTTGACTTCACAGACTTCCATTCTATGACTTCACAGACCTCCATTCTCTGCCTTCACACACCTCCATTCTTTGACTTCACACACCTCAATTCTGTGACTTCACACACCTCAATTCTGTGACTTCACACACCTCCATTCTATAACTTCACACACCTCCATTATGTGACTTCACACACCTCCATTCTATGACTTCAGACAGCTCCATTCTATGACTTCACAGAGCTGAATTCTGTGACTTCACATACGTCCATTCCATGACTTCACACACCTCCATTCTGACTTCACACAACTCCATTCTATGACTTCACACACCTCCATTCTGACTTCACACACCTCCATTCTGTTACTTCACACATCTCCATTCTGTGACTTCACACACCTCCATACTATAACTTCACACACCTCCATTCTGTGACTTCACACACTTCAATTCTATGACTCACACACCACCATTCTCTGACTTCACATACCTCCATTCTAAGACTTCACACACCTCCATTTGTGCTCCATTCTGTGAGTTCACACACCTCCATTCTGTGACTTCACACACCTCCATTCTGTGACTTCAGACACTTCCATTCTGTGACTTCACAAACCTCCATTGTCTGACTTCACACACCTCCATTCTATGACTTCACACACCTCCATTTTGGCTTCACACACCTCCATTCTGTGACTTCACATACCTCCATTCTGTGACTTCAAAAACCTCCATTCTGTGACTTCACACACCTCAATTCTGTGACTTCACAGACTTCCATTCGGTGACTTCACACACCTCCATTCTCTGATTTCACACACCTCCTTTCTGTGACTTCACACACCTCAATTCTCTGACTTCACACACCTCAATTCTGTGCCTTCAAACACCTCCGTTCTTTGACTTCACAAAACTCCATTCTGTGACTTCACACACCTCCATTCTATGACTTCACACACCTCCATTCTGTGACTTCACACACCTCCATTCTAGAACTTCACACACCTCCATTCTATGATTTCACACACCACCATTCTATGACTTCACACTCCTCCATTCTGTGACTTCACACATCTCCATTCTGTGACTTCACACACCTCCATTCTATGACTTCACACACCTCCATTCTGTGAATTCACACACCTATATTCTCTGACTTCACACACCTCCATTTTCTGACTTCACACACCTCCATTCTATGACTTCACACACCTCCATTTTGATTTCACACACCTCCATTCTATGACTTCACACACCTCCATTCTGTGACTTCACACACCTCCATTCTATGTCTTCACACACCTCCGTTCTATGACTTAACACAACTCCATTCTATGTCTTCACACACCTCCATTCTATGACTTCACACACCTCCAATCTCTGACTTCACACACCTGAATTCTGTGACTTCACATACGTCCATTCTATGACTTCACACACTTCTATTCTGACTTCACACAACTCCATTCTATGACTTCACACACCTCCATTCTGACTTCACACACCTACATTCTGTGACTTCACACATCTCCATTCTGTGACTTCACACACCTCCATTCTATGACTTCACACACCTCCATTCTGTGAATTCACACACCTATATTCTCTGACTTCACACACCTCCATTTTCTGACTTCACACACCTCCATTCTATGACTTCACACACCTCCATTTTGATTCCACACACCTCCATTCTATGACTTCACACACCTCCATTCTGTGACTTCACACACCTCCATTCTATGTCTTCACACACCTCCGTTCTATGACTTAACGCAACTCCATTCTATGTCTTCACACACCTCCATTCTATGACTTCACACACCTCCATTCTCTGACTTCACACACCTGAATTCTGTGACTTCACATACGTCCATTCTATGACTTCACACACCTCCATTCTGACTTCACACAACTCCATTCTATGACTTCACACACCTCCATTCTTTGACTTCACAGACTTCCATTCTATGACTTCACAGACCTCCATTCTCTGCCTTCACACACCTCCATTCTGTGATTTCACACACCTCAATTCTGTGACTTCACACACCTCAATTCTGTGACTTCACACACCTCCATTCTATGACTTCACACACCTCCATTCTAGAATTTCACACACCTCCATTCTATGATTTCACACATCTCCATTCTGTGACTTCACACACCTCCATTCTAAGACTTCAAACACCTCCATTCTATGACTTCACACTCCTCAATTCTGACTTCACACACCTCCATTCTGTGACTTCACACACCTCCATTCTGACTTCACACACCTCCATTCTAGAACTTCACACACCTTCATTCTATGATTTCACACACCACCATTCTATGACTTCACACACCTCCATTCTATGACTTCACACACCTCCATTCTGACTTCACACACCTCCATTCTGTGACTTCACACACCTCCATTCTGTGACTTCACACACCTCCATTCTATGACTTCACACACCTCAATTCTGTGACTTCACACACCTCCATTCTATGACTTCACACACCTCCATTCTAGAACTTCACACACCTCCATTATGTGACTTCACACACCTCCATTCTTTGAGTTCACACACCTCCATTCTATGACTTCACACACCTGAATTCTGTGACTTCACATACGTCCATTCCATGACTTCACACACCTCCATTCTGACTTCACACAACTCCATTCTATGACTTCACACACTTCCATTCTGACTTCACACACCTCCATTCTGTGACTTCACACATCTCCATTCTGTGACTTCACACACCTCCATTCTATGACTTCACACACCTCCATTCTAGAACTTCACACACCTCCATTATGTGACTTCACACACCTCCATTCTATGACTTCACACACCTCCATTCTATGACTTCACACACCTCCATTCTGTGACTTCACATACGTCCATTCTATGACTTCACACACCTCCATTCTGACTTCACCCACCTCCATTCTATGACTTCACACACCTCCATTCTGACTTCACACACCTCCATTCTGTTACTTCACACATCTCCATTCTGTGACTTCACACACCTCCATACTATAACTTCACACACCTCCATTCTGTGACTTCACACACTTCAATTCTATGACTCACACACCACCATTCTCTGACTTCACATACCTCCATTCTAAGACTTCACACACCTCCATTTGTGCTCAATTCTGTGAGTTCACACACCTCCATTCTGTGACTTCACACACCTCCATTGTCTGACTTCACACACCTCCATTCTATGACTTCACACACCTCCATTTTGGCTTCACACACCTCCATTCTGTGACTTCACATACCTCCACTCTGTGACTTCAAAAACCTCCATTCTGTGACTTCACACACCTCAATTCTGTGACTTCACAGACTTCCATTCGGTGACTTCACACACCTCCATTCTCTGATTTCACACACCTCCTTTCTGTGACTTCACACACCTCAATTCTCTGACTTCACACACCTCAATTCTGTTCCTTCACACACCTCCGTTCTTTGACTTCACAAAACTCCATTCTGTGACTTCACACACCTCCATTCTATGACTTCACACACCTCCATTCTGTGACTTCACACACCTGCATTCTAGAACTTCACACACCTCCATTCTATGATTTCACACACCACCATTCTATGACTTCACACACCTCCATTCTGTGACTTCACACATCTCCATTCTGTGACTTCACACACCTCCATTCTATGACTTCACACACCTCCATCTGTGAATTCACACACCTATATTCTCTGACTTCACACACCTCCATTTTCTGACTTCACACACCTCCATTCTATGACTTCACACACCTCCATTTTGATTTCACACACCTCCATTCTATGACTTCACACACCTCCATTCTGTCACTTCACACACCTCCATTCTATGTCTTCACACACCTCCGTTCTATGACTTAACTCAACTCCATTCTATGTCTTCACTCACCTCCATTCTATGACTTCACACACCTCCAATCTCTGACTTCACACACCTGAATTCTGTGACTTCACATACGTCCATTCTATGACTTCACACACCTCCATTCTGACTTCACACAACTCCATTCTATGACTTCACACACCTCCATTCTGACTTCACACACATCCATTCTGTGACTTCACACATCTCCATTCTGTGACTTCACACACCTCCATTCTATGACTTCACACACCTCCATTCTGTGACTTCACAGACTTCCATTCTATGACTTCACAGACCTCCATTCTCTGCATTCACACACCTCCATTCTGTGACTTCACACACCTCAGTTCTGTGACTTCACACACCTCAATTCTGTGACTTCACACACCTCCATTCTATAACTTCACAAAACTCAATTCTGTGACTTCACACACCTCCATTCTATGACTTCACACACCTCCATTCTAGAACTTCGCACACCTCCATTCTATGATTTCACACATCTCCATTCTGTGACTTCACACACCTCCATTCTAAGACTTCACACACCTCCAATATATGACTTCACACTCCTCAATTCTGACTTCACACACCTCCATTCTGTGACTTCACACACCTCCATTCTATGACTTCACACACCTCAATTCTGTGACTTCACACACCTCCATTCTATGACTTCACACATCTCCATTCTAGAACTTCACACAACTCCATTATGTGACTTCACACACCTCCATTCTATGACTTCACACACCTCCATTCTATGACTTCACACACTTCCATACTGTGACTTCATATACGTACATTCTATGACTTCACACACCTCCATTCTGACTTCACACACCTCCATTCTATGACTTCACACACCTCCATTCTGACTTCACACACTTCCATTCTGTTACTTCACACATCTCCATTCTGTGACTTCACACACCTCCATACTATAACTTCACACACCTCCAT
>JANJXV010001473.1:0-42500 GCA_024803745.1 Megascapheus bottae
TAGACCTAACCTTAACCCTAACCCTTACCCTTACCCTTACTCTAACCCTAATCCTAAACCTAAACCTAACCCTAACCCTTACCCTAACCCTAACCCTAACCCTAACTCTAACCCTAATCTTAACCCTAACCCTAACCATAACCTTAACCCAAACCCTTATCCTTACCCTAACCCTAAACATAACCCTAACCGTAACACTAAACCTAACCCTTACCCTTACCCTAACCCTAAACATAAACCTAACCGTAACCTTTACCCTGACCCTAACCCTATCCATAATCCTAACTCTAACCCTAACCTTAACCCTAACCCTTACCCTTACCCTAACCCTAACCCTAACCCTAAACCTAACCCTAACTCTAACCCTAACCCTTACCCTAAACCTAACCCTTACCCAAACCCAAACTCTTACCCTTATCCTAACCCTAACCTTAACCCTAACACTAAACCTAAACCTAACCCTTATCCTTACCCTAACCCTAACCCTAAACCTAACCCTAACGCTAACACTAAACCTTACCCTTACCCTAACCCTAACACTAAACCTAAACCTAACCCCAACCCTAAACCTAACACTAACCCTAACCCTAACCCTAAAGCTAACCCTTACCCTTAAGTAACCCAAGTCCTAACACTTAACCATAAACCTAACCCTAACCCTTCACTTATCCTAACCCTAACCCCTACCCTAACACTTACCCTTACCCTAAACCCTACCCTAACCCTAACCCTAACCCTTACCCTAATCATAACCCTAACCCTAAGCCTTAACCTTACCCTAAACCAAAACCTAACCATAACCCTAACTCTAACCTAACCTTAACCCTAACCCTAACCCTAATCTTCACCCTAAACCTAAACCTAACTCTAACCCTAACCCTTACCCTAAACCTAAACCTTACCCAAACCCAAACTCTTACCCAAACTCTTACCCTTATCCTAACCCTAACCTTAACCCTAACACTAAACCTAAACCTAACCCTTATCCTTACCCTAACTCTAACCCTAAACCTAACCCTAACGCTAACCCTAAACCTTACCCTTACCCTAACCCTAACACTAAACCTAAACCTAACCCCAACCCTAAACCTAACACTAACACTAACCCTAACCCAAAACCTAACCCTTACCCTTAAGTAACCGTAGTCCTAACCCTTAACCCTAAACCTAACCCTAACCCTTCACTTATCCTAACCCTAACCCCTACCCTAACACTTACCCTTACCCTAACCCCTACCCTAACCCTAACCCTAACCCTTACCCTAACCCTAAACCCTAACCCTTACCCTTACCCTAAACCAAAACCTAACCCTAACCCTAAACCTAACCTAACCTTAACCCTAACCCTAACCCTAAACCTAACCCTAAACCTAACCCTAACTCTCACCCTAACCCTTACCCTAACCCTAACCCTTACCCAAACCCAAACTCTTACCCAAACTCTTAACCTTACCCTAACCCTAACCTTAACCCTAACACTAAACCTAAACCTAACCCTTATCCTTACCCTAACCCTAACCCTAAACCTAACCCTAACGCTAACCCTAACCCTTACCCTTACCCTAACCCTAATCCTAACCCTAACCCTAACACTTACCCTTACCCTAAACCTAACCCTAAACCTTACCCTAACCATAACCTTAACCCTAACCCTAACCTTTACCCTTATCTTAACCCTAATCCTAACCCTAACCCTTACCCTTACCCTAACGCTAACCCTAAACCTAACCTTAAACCTAACCCTAAACCTAACACATACCCTTACCCTAACCCTAAACCTAACCCTAACTGTAACCCTAAACATAACCCTAATTCTAACCCTAACCCTAAACCTATCCCTAACCCTTACCCTAACCCTAAACCTAACTCTAAACCTAACCCTAACCCTAACCCTTACCCTAAACCTAACCCTAACCCTAAACATAACTGTAACCATAACCCTAACCCTAACCCTTACCCTTACCCTAACCCTAACCCTAAACCTATCCCTAACCCTAACCCTAACCTTAACCCTAACCCTAACCCTATCCCTAACCCTTACCCTAAACCTAACCCTAACCTTAACCTTAACCCTAACCCTTACCCTTACCCTAACCCTAACCCTAACCCTAACCCTAACCCTAAACCTTACCCTAACCATAACCTTAAACCTAACCCTAACCCTTACCCTTATCTTAACCCTAATCCTAAATCTAACCCTTACCCTTACCCTAGTGCTAACCCTAACTCTAACCTTAACCCTAACCCTAAACCTAACACATACCCTTACCCTAACCCTAACCGTAACCCTAACCGTAACCCTAAACATAACCCTAACTCTAACCCTAACCCTAACCCTATCCCTAAACCTTAACCTAACCCTAACCTTAACTCTAATCCTAACCCTAACTCTAACCCTTACCCTTACCCTAACCCGAAACCAAAACCTAACTCTCACCCTAACCCTAACCCTAACCCCGAACCCTAAACCTAACCCTAACCCTAACCCTAAACCTTACCCTTATCCTAACCCTAACCCTAACCCAACCCTAACCCTAACACTAACCCTAGACCTAACCTTAACCCTAACCCTTACCCTTACCCTTACTCTAACCCTAATCCTAAACCTAAACCTAACCCTAATCCTTACCCTAACCCTCACCCTAACCCTAACTCTAACCCTAATCTTAACCCTAACCCTAACCATAACCTTAACCCAAACCCTTATCCTTACCCTAACCCTAAACATAACCCTAACCGTAACACTAAACCTAACCCTTACCCTTACCCTAACCCTAAACATAAACCTAACCCTAACATTTACCCTGACCCTAACCCTATCCATAATCCTAACTCTAACCCTAACCTTAACCCTAACACTTACCCTTACCCTAACCCTAACCCTAACCCTAAACCTAACCCTAACTCTAACCCTAACACTTACCCTAACCCTAACCCTTACCCAAACCCAAACTCTTACCCAAACTCTTACCCTTATCCTAACCCTAACCTTAACCCTAACACTAAACCTAAACCTAACCCTTATCCTTACCCTAACTCTAACCCTAAACCTAACCCTATCGCTAACCCTAAACCTTACCCTTACCCTAACCCTAACACTAAACCTAAACCCCCCCCCCCCCCCCCCCCCCCCCCCCCCCCCCCCCCCCCCCCCCCCCCCCCCCCCCCCCCCCCCCCCCCCCCCCCCCCCCCCCAACCCCACCTAAACCTAACACTAACACTAACCCTAACCCAAAACCTAACCCTTACCCTTAAGTATCCGTAGTCCTAACCCTTAACCCTAAACCTAACCCTAACCCTTCACTTATCCTAACCCTAACCCCTACCCTAACACTTACCCTTACCCTAACCCCTACCCTAACCCTAACCCTAACCCTTACCCTAACCCTAAACCCTAACCCTTACCCTTACCCTAAACCAAAACCTAACCCTAACCCTAAACCTAACCTAACCTTAACCCTAACCCTAACCCTAAACCTAACCCTAAACCTAACCCTAACTCTCACCCTAACCCTTACCCTAACCCTAACCCTTACCCAAACCCAAACTCTTACCCAAACTCTTAACCTTACCCTAACCCTAACCTTAACCCTAACACTAAACCTAAACCTAACCCTTATCCTTACCCTAACCCTAACCCTAAACCTAACCCTAACGCTAAACCTAACCCTTACCCTTACCCTAACCCTAATCCTAACCCTAACCCTAACACTTACCCTTACCCTAAACCTAACCCTAAACCTTACCCTAACCATAACCTTAACCCTAACCCTAACCTTTACCCTTATCTTAACCCTAATCCTAACCCTAACCCTTACCCTTACCCTAACGCTAACCCTAAACCTAACCTTAACCCTAACCCTAAACCTAACACATACCCTTACCCTAACCCTAACCCTAACTGTAACCCTAAACATAACCCTAATTCTAACCCTAACCCTAAACCTATCCCTAACCCTTACCCTAACCCTAAACCTAACTCTAAACCTAACCCTAACCCTAACCCTTACCCTAAACCTAACCCTAACCCTAAACATAATTGTAACCATAACCCTAACCCTAACCCTTACCCTTACCCTAACCCTAACCCTAAACCTAACCCTAACCCTAACCCTAACCCTAACCTTAACCCTAACCCTAACCCTATCCCTAACCCTTACCCTAAACCTAACCCTAACCTTAACCTTAACCCTAACCCTTACCCTTACCCTAACCCTAACCCTAACCCTAACCCTAACCCTAAACCTTACCCTAACCATAACCTTAACCCTAACCCTAACCCTTACCCTTATCTTAACCCTAATCCTAAATCTAACCCTTACCCTTACCCTAGCGCTAACCCTAACTCTAACATTAACCCTAACCCTAAACCTAACACATACCCTTACCCTAACCCTAACCGTAACCCTAACCGTAACCCTAAACATAACCCTAACTCTAACCCTAACCCTAACCCTATCCCTAAACCTTAACCTAACCCTAACCTTAACTCTAATCCTAACCCTAACCCTAACCCTAACCCTTACCCTAACCCTAACCCTAACCCTAAACCCTACACTAACCCTAACCCTAACTCTAACCCTTACCCTTACCCTAACCCGAAACCAAAACCTAACTCTCACCCTAACCCTAACCCTAACCCCGAACCCTAACCCTAACCCTAAACCTTACCCTTATCCTAACCCTAACCCTAACCCAACCCTAACCCTAACACTAACCCTAGACCTAACCTTAACCCTAACCCTTACCCTTACCCTTACTCTAACCCTAATCCTAAACCTAAACCTAACCCTAACCCTTACCCTAACCCTAACCCTAACCCTAACTCTAACCCTAATCTTAACCCTAACCCTAACCATAACCTTAACCCAAACCCTTATCCTTACCCTAACCCTAAACATAACCCTAACCGTAACACTAAACCTAACCCTTACCCTTACCCTAACCCTAAACATAAACCTAACCGTAACCTTTACCCTGACCCTAACCCTATCCATAATCCTAACTCTAACCCTAACCTTAACCCTAACCCTTACCCTTACCCTAACCCTAACCCTAACCCTAACCCTAACCCTAACTCTAACCCTAACCCTTACCCTAACCCTAACCCTTACCCAAACCCAAACTCTTACCCTTATCCTAACCCTAACCTTAACCCTAACACTAAACCTAAACCTAAACCTTATCCTTACCCTAACCCTAACCCTAAACCTAACCCTAACGCTAACACTAAACCTTACCCTTACCCTAACCCTAACACTAAACCTAACCCTAACCCCAACCCTAAACCTAACACTAACCCTAACCCTAACCCTAAAGCTAACCCTTACCCTTAAGTAACCCAAGTCCTAACACTTAACCATAAACCTAACCCTAACCCTTCACTTATCCTAACCCTAACCCCTACCCTAACACTTACCCTTACCCTAAACCCTACCCTAACCCTAACCCTAACCCTTACCCTAATCATAACCCTAACCCTAAGCCTTAACCTTACCCTAAACCAAAACCTAACCATAACCCTAACTCTAAATTAACCTTAACCCTAACCCTAACCCTAATCCTCACCCTAAACCTAACCCTAACTCTAACCCTAACCCTTACCCTAAACCTAAACCTTACCCAAACCCAAACTCTTACCCAAACTCTTACCCTTACCCTAACCCTAACCTTAACCCTAACACTAAACATAAACCTAACCGTTAACCTTACCCTAACCCTAACTGTAAACCTAACCCTAACGCTAACCCAAACCCTAACCCTTACCCTAACCCTAATCCTATCCCTAACCCTAAGCCTTACTCTTACCCTAAACCTAACCCTAAACCTTACCCTAACCATAACCTTAACCCTAACCCTAACCCTTACCCTTATCTTAACCCTAATCCTAACCCTAATCCTTACCCTTACCCTAACGCTAACCCTAACGCTAACCTTAACCCTAAACCTATACCTAACACATACCCTTACCCTAACCCTAACTGTAACCCTAAACATAACCCTAACTCTAACCCTAACCCTAAACCTATCCCTAACCCTTACCCTAACCCTAACCCTAACTCTAACCCTTACCCTAACCCTATCCCTAACCCTAACCCTAAACCTAACCCTAACTCTAACCCTAACACTTACCCTAAACCTAACCCTTACCCTTATCCCAACCCTAACCCTAAACCTAACCCTAACCCTAACCCTAACCTTAACCCTAACCCTATCCCTAACCCTTTACCTAACCCTAACCCTAACCTTCACCTTAACCCTAACCCTTACCCTTACACTAACCCTGACCCTAACCCTAAACCTAACCCTAAACCTTACCCTAACCATGAACTTAACCCTAACCCTAAATTACCCTTATCATAACCCTAATCCTAACTCTAACCCTTACCCTTACCCTAACGCTAACCCTAACCCTAACCTTAACCCTAACCCTCAACCTATCACATACCCTTACCCTAACCCTAACCATAACCCTAACCCTAACCGTAAACCTAAACATAACCCTAACTATAACACTAACCCTAACCCTATCCATAACCCTTAACCTAACCCTAACCCTAACTCTAACCCTAACCCTAACCCTAACCCTTACCCTAACCCTAACCCTAACCCTAACCTTAACCCTAAACTTAACCGTAACCATAACCCTAACTTTAACCCTTACCCTTATCCTAACCCTAACCCTAAACCTAACCCTAACACTAACCCTAACCCTAACCCTATACCTAACCATTACCCTAACCATAAACCTAACCCTAACCCTAACCTTAACCCTAACCCTAACCCTTACCCTAACCCTAAACCTAACTCTAACCCTAAACCTAACCCTAACTCTAACCCTAACCCTTAGCCTAACAATAACCCTTGCCCTAACCCTAACCCTAATCCCTTACCCTTACCCTTACCTTTACACTTATCCTAAACCTAACCCTAACCCTAATCCTATCCTTATCCCTTAGCCTAACCCTATCCTTTCCCTTAACCTTACCCTTACCCTAACCCTAACCCTAACCCTAACCTTAACACTAACCCTATCCCTAACACTTACCCTTACCCTAACCCTAACCCTAAACCCTACACTAACCCTAACCCTAACTCTAACCCTTACCCTTACCCTAATCCGAACCCAAAACCTAACTCTAACCCTAACCCTAACCCTAACCCCGAACTCTAACCCCAAACCTTACCCTAACCCCAAACCTTACCCTTATCCTAACACTAACCCTAACCCTAACCGTAACCCTAACAATTACCCTTAACCTAACCCTAAACCTAAGCCTAACCCTAACCCTTATCCTAACCCTAACTCTAAACCTAACCCTTACCCTAAGCTTAACCATAACCCTAAACCTAACACTAACCCTAACCCTAAACCTAACCTTAACCCTAACCCTTACCCTTACCCTTACTCTAACCCTAATTATAAACCTAAACCTAACCCTTACCCTTACCCGAACCCTAACCCTAACCCTAACCTTAACCCTAACCCTAAACCTAACCGTAACCTTAACCCTAACCCTTAACCTTACAGTAACCCTAACCATAACCCTAACCCTAACACTAAACCTAACCCTTTCCCTTACCCTAACCCAAAACCTAAACCTAACCGTAACCTTTAACCTGACCCTAACCCTATCCATAATCCTAAATCTAACCCTAACCTTAACCCTAACCCTTACCTTACCCTAACCCTAACCCTAACCCTAACCCTAAACCTAACCCTAACTCTAACCCTAACCCTTACCCTAACCCTAACCCTTACCCAAACCCAAATTCTAACCCAAACTCTTACCCTTACCCTAAACCTAACCTTAACCCTAACATAAACCTAAACCTAACCCTTATCCTTACCCTAACCCTAACCCTAAACCTAACCCTAACGCTAACCCTAAACCTTACCCTTACCCTAACCCTAACACTAAACCTCACCCTAACCCCAACCCTAAACCTAACACTAACACTAACCCTAACCCTAAACCTAACCCTTACCCTTAATTAACCCTAGTCCTAACCCTTAACCCTAAACCTAACACTAACGCTTACACTTATCCTAACCCTAACCCTAACCCTAACACTTACCCTTACCCTAACCCCTACGCTAACCCTAACCCTAACCCTTACCCTTACCCTAAACCAAAACCTAACCCTAACCCTAACCCTAACCCTAACCCTAACCCTAACCTAACCATAACCCTAACCTCTAACCATAACCATAACCCTAAACTAACCCTTACCCTACCCTAACCCTAATGCTAAACCTCACTCTAACCCTAACCCTAAGCTAACCCCTAACCATAACCATAACCCTAAACTAACCCTTACCCATATCCTAACACTAACCCTAACAATAACTGTAACCCTAACCCTTACCCTTACCCTAATCCTAAACATAACCCTGACCCTAAACCTAACCCTACCCCTTACCCTTACTCTAACCCTAACCCTAACCCTTATCCTTACCCTAAACCTAACCCTAAACTTTATCCTAACCATAACCTTAACCCTAACCCTAACCCTTACCCTTATCTTAACCCTAATCCTAAACCTAACCCTTACCCTTACCCTTACGCTAACCCTAACCCTAACCTTAACCCTAACCCAAAACCTAACACATACCCTTACCCTAACCCCACCCTACACCAAACCGTAACCCTAACATAACCCTAACCATAACCCTACCCCTAACCCTAACCCTTACCCTAATCCTAACCCTAACCCTTACCCTTACCCTAACCCTAACCCTAACCCTAACCCTAACACTAAATCTAACCTTAACCCTAACCCTTAGCCTTACCCTTACCCTAACCCTGACCCTAAACCTAACTCTAACCCTTACACTTACCCTAAAACCAAACCCTAACCTTAACCCTAAACCTAACCCTAACCCTAACCTTAACCATAACCCTTATCCTTACCCTAACCCTAACCATAACCCTAACCCTAAACCTAACCCTAAACCTAAACCTAACCCTTACCCTTACCCTAACCCTAACCCTTACCCTAAGCCTAACCCTAATCCTAACCCTAAACCTAACCCTAACCCTAAACTTAACCCTAACCCTAACTCTAATCCTAACCTAACCCTTACCCTTACACTAACCCTAACCCTAAACTTAATCCCAACCCTAAACCTAACCCTAACCCTAACCCTTACCCTAACCTAACCCTAACTCTTACCCTAAACCTACCCCTACCCCTAACCCTAACCCTAACCCTAACCTTAACCCTAACCCTAAACCTAACACATACCCTTACCCTAACCCTAACCCTAAAACAAACCGTAACTCTAAACATAACCCTAACCCTAACCCTAACCATTACCCTTACCCTTACGCTAACCCTAACCCTACCTTAACCCTAACCCTAAACCTAACACATACCCTTACCCTAACCCTAACCCTAAAACAAACCGTAACCCTAAACATAACCCTAACCATAGCCCTAACCCTAACCCTAACCCTTACCCTAATCCTAACCCTAACCCTTACCCTTACCCTAACCCTAACCCTAAACCTAACACGAAACCTAAACTTAACCCTAACCCTTACCCTTACCCTTACCCTAACCCTGACCCTAAACCTAACCCTAACACTTACACATACCCTAATACCAAACCCTAACCTTAACCCTAACCCTAACCCTAACCTTAACCATAACCCTTATCCTTACCCTAACCCTAACCATAACCCTAACCCTAAACCTAACCCTAACCCTAAACCTAACTCTTACCCTTACCCTAACCCTAAACCTAAACCAAACCGTAACCCTTACCCTGAACCTAACCCTAACCATAATCCTAACTCTAACCCTAACCTTAACCCTAACCCCTACCCTTACCCTTACCCTAACCCTTACCCTAACCATAACCCTAAACCTAACCCTAACACAAACGCTAACCCTTACCGTAACGATAACCCTGGCCCTAACCCTAACTCTAACCCTTACCCTTACCCTCACCCTAACCCTAAATTTACCCCTAACCCTAACCCTAACCCTTACCCAAACCCAAACTCTAACCCAAACTCTTACCCTTACCCTATCCCTAACCTTAACCCTAACACTAACCCTAACCCTAACCCTTACCCTTACCCTAACCATAACCCTAACCCTAACCCTAACCCTAAACCTTACCCTTACCCTTACCCTAAGCCTAAACCTAACCCTAATCCCAACTCTAACCATAATCCTAACTCTAATCCTAACCTTAAACCTAACGCCTACCCTTACCCTAACCCTAACCCTAACCCTAACCCTAACACTAACCCTAATCCTAAACATTACCCTTACGTAACCCTGACCCCAAACCTAACCCTAACCCAAACCCTAACCCTAACCCCAACCCCTAACCCTTACACTTATTCTAACCCTAACCCTAATCCTAACCCTTACACTTACCCTAACCCCTACCCTAAACCTAACCCTAACGCTAACCCTAAACCTTACCCTTACCCTAACCCTAACACTAAACCTAAACCTAACCCCAACCCTAAACCTAACACTAACACTAACCCTAACCCAAAACCTAACCCTTACCCTTAAGTAACCGTAGTCCTAACCCTTAACCCTAAACCTAACCCTAACCCTTCACTTATCCTAACCCTAACCCCTACCCTAACACTTACCCTTACCCTAACCCCTACCCTAACCCTAACCCTAACCCTTACCCTAACCCTAAACCCTAACCCTTACCCTTACCCTAAACCAAAACCTAACCCTAACCCTAAACCTAACCTAACCTTAACCCTAACCCTAACCCTAAACCTAACCCTAAACCTAACCCTAACTCTCACCCTAACCCTTACCCTAACCCTAACCCTTACCCAAACCCAAACTCTTACCCAAACTCTTAACCTTACCCTAACCCTAACCTTAACCCTAACACTAAACCTAAACCTAACCCTTATCCTTACCCTAACCCTAACCCTAAACCTAACCCTAACGCTAACCCTAACCCTTACCCTTACCCTAACCCTAATCCTAACCCTAACCCTAACACTTACCCTTACCCTAAACCTAACCCTAAACCTTACCCTAACCATAACCTTAACCCTAACCCTAACCTTTACCCTTATCTTAACCCTAATCCTAACCCTAACCCTTACCCTTACCCTAACGCTAACCCTAAACCTAACCTTAAACCTAACCCTAAACCTAACACATACCCTTACCCTAACCCTAAACCTAACCCTAACTGTAACCCTAAACATAACCCTAATTCTAACCCTAACCCTAAACCTATCCCTAACCCTTACCCTAACCCTAAACCTAACTCTAAACCTAACCCTAACCCTAACCCTTACCCTAAACCTAACCCTAACCCTAAACATAACTGTAACCATAACCCTAACCCTAACCCTTACCCTTACCCTAACCCTAACCCTAAACCTATCCCTAACCCTAACCCTAACCTTAACCCTAACCCTAACCCTATCCCTAACCCTTACCCTAAACCTAACCCTAACCTTAACCTTAACCCTAACCCTTACCCTTACCCTAACCCTAACCCTAACCCTAACCCTAACCCTAAACCTTACCCTAACCATAACCTTAAACCTAACCCTAACCCTTACCCTTATCTTAACCCTAATCCTAAATCTAACCCTTACCCTTACCCTAGTGCTAACCCTAACTCTAACCTTAACCCTAACCCTAAACCTAACACATACCCTTACCCTAACCCTAACCGTAACCCTAACCGTAACCCTAAACATAACCCTAACTCTAACCCTAACCCTAACCCTATCCCTAAACCTTAACCTAACCCTAACCTTAACTCTAATCCTAACCCTAACTCTAACCCTTACCCTTACCCTAACCCGAAACCAAAACCTAACTCTCACCCTAACCCTAACCCTAACCCCGAACCCTAAACCTAACCCTAACCCTAACCCTAAACCTTACCCTTATCCTAACCCTAACCCTAACCCAACCCTAACCCTAACACTAACCCTAGACCTAACCTTAACCCTAACCCTTACCCTTACCCTTACTCTAACCCTAATCCTAAACCTAAACCTAACCCTAATCCTTACCCTAACCCTCACCCTAACCCTAACTCTAACCCTAATCTTAACCCTAACCCTAACCATAACCTTAACCCAAACCCTTATCCTTACCCTAACCCTAAACATAACCCTAACCGTAACACTAAACCTAACCCTTACCCTTACCCTAACCCTAAACATAAACCTAACCCTAACATTTACCCTGACCCTAACCCTATCCATAATCCTAACTCTAACCCTAACCTTAACCCTAACACTTACCCTTACCCTAACCCTAACCCTAACCCTAAACCTAACCCTAACTCTAACCCTAACACTTACCCTAACCCTAACCCTTACCCAAACCCAAACTCTTACCCAAACTCTTACCCTTATCCTAACCCTAACCTTAACCCTAACACTAAACCTAAACCTAACCCTTATCCTTACCCTAACTCTAACCCTAAACCTAACCCTATCGCTAACCCTAAACCTTACCCTTACCCTAACCCTAACACTAAACCTAAACCTAACCCCAACCCTAAACCTAACACTAACACTAACCCTAACCCAAAACCTAACCCTTACCCTTAAGTATCCGTAGTCCTAACCCTTAACCCTAAACCTAACCCTAACCCTTCACTTATCCTAACCCTAACCCCTACCCTAACACTTACCCTTACCCTAACCCCTACCCTAACCCTAACCCTAACCCTTACCCTAACCCTAAACCCTAACCCTTACCCTTACCCTAAACCAAAACCTAACCCTAACCCTAAACCTAACCTAACCTTAACCCTAACCCTAACCCTAAACCTAACCCTAAACCTAACCCTAACTCTCACCCTAACCCTTACCCTAACCCTAACCCTTACCCAAACCCAAACTCTTACCCAAACTCTTAACCTTACCCTAACCCTAACCTTAACCCTAACACTAAACCTAAACCTAACCCTTATCCTTACCCTAACCCTAACCCTAAACCTAACCCTAACGCTAAACCTAACCCTTACCCTTACCCTAACCCTAATCCTAACCCTAACCCTAACACTTACCCTTACCCTAAACCTAACCCTAAACCTTACCCTAACCATAACCTTAACCCTAACCCTAACCTTTACCCTTATCTTAACCCTAATCCTAACCCTAACCCTTACCCTTACCCTAACGCTAACCCTAAACCTAACCTTAACCCTAACCCTAAACCTAACACATACCCTTACCTAACCCTAACCCTAACTGTAACCCTAAACATAACCCTAATTCTAACCCTAACCCTAAACCTATCCCTAACCCTTACCCTAACCCTAAACCTAACTCTAAACCTAACCCTAACCCTAACCCTTACCCTAAACCTAACCCTAACCCTAAACATAATTGTAACCATAACCCTAACCCTAACCCTTACCCTTACCCTAACCCTAACCCTAAACCTAACCCTAACCCTAACCCTAACCCTAACCTTAACCCTAACCCTAACCCTATCCCTAACCCTTACCCTAAACCTAACCCTAACCTTAACCTTAACCCTAACCCTTACCCTTACCCTAACCCTAACCCTAACCCTAACCCTAACCCTAAACCTTACCCTAACCATAACCTTAACCCTAACCCTAACCCTTACCCTTATCTTAACCCTAATCCTAAATCTAACCCTTACCCTTACCCTAGCGCTAACCCTAACTCTAACATTAACCCTAACCCTAAACCTAACACATACCCTTACCCTAACCCTAACCGTAACCCTAACCGTAACCCTAAACATAACCCTAACTCTAACCCTAACCCTAACCCTATCCCTAAACCTTAACCTAACCCTAACCTTAACTCTAATCCTAACCCTAACCCTAACCCTAACCCTTACCCTAACCCTAACCCTAACCCTAAACCCTACACTAACCCTAACCCTAACTCTAACCCTTACCCTTACCCTAACCCGAAACCAAAACCTAACTCTCACCCTAACCCTAACCCTAACCCCGAACCCTAACCCTAACCCTAAACCTTACCCTTATCCTAACCCTAACCCTAACCCAACCCTAACCCTAACACTAACCCTAGACCTAACCTTAACCCTAACCCTTACCCTTACCCTTACTCTAACCCTAATCCTAAACCTAAACCTAACCCTAACCCTTACCCTAACCCTAACCCTAACCCTAACTCTAACCCTAATCTTAACCCTAACCCTAACCATAACCTTAACCCAAACCCTTATCCTTACCCTAACCCTAAACATAACCCTAACCGTAACACTAAACCTAACCCTTACCCTTACCCTAACCCTAAACATAAACCTAACCGTAACCTTTACCCTGACCCTAACCCTATCCATAATCCTAACTCTAACCCTAACCTTAACCCTAACCCTTACCCTTACCCTAACCCTAACCCTAACCCTAACCCTAACCCTAACTCTAACCCTAACCCTTACCCTAACCCTAACCCTTACCCAAACCCAAACTCTTACCCTTATCCTAACCCTAACCTTAACCCTAACACTAAACCTAAACCTAAACCTTATCCTTACCCTAACCCTAACCCTAAACCTAACCCTAACGCTAACACTAAACCTTACCCTTACCCTAACCCTAACACTAAACCTAACCCTAACCCCAACCCTAAACCTAACACTAACCCTAACCCTAACCCTAAAGCTAACCCTTACCCTTAAGTAACCCAAGTCCTAACACTTAACCATAAACCTAACCCTAACCCTTCACTTATCCTAACCCTAACCCCTACCCTAACACTTACCCTTACCCTAAACCCTACCCTAACCCTAACCCTAACCCTTACCCTAATCATAACCCTAACCCTAAGCCTTAACCTTACCCTAAACCAAAACCTAACCATAACCCTAACTCTAAATTAACCTTAACCCTAACCCTAACCCTAATCCTCACCCTAAACCTAACCCTAACTCTAACCCTAACCCTTACCCTAAACCTAAACCTTACCCAAACCCAAACTCTTACCCAAACTCTTACCCTTACCCTAACCCTAACCTTAACCCTAACACTAAACATAAACCTAACCGTTAACCTTACCCTAACCCTAACTGTAAACCTAACCCTAACGCTAACCCAAACCCTAACCCTTACCCTAACCCTAATCCTATCCCTAACCCTAAGCCTTACTCTTACCCTAAACCTAACCCTAAACCTTACCCTAACCATAACCTTAACCCTAACCCTAACCCTTACCCTTATCTTAACCCTAATCCTAACCCTAATCCTTACCCTTACCCTAACGCTAACCCTAACGCTAACCTTAACCCTAAACCTAAACCTAACACATACCCTTACCCTAACCCTAACTGTAACCCTAAACATAACCCTAACTCTAACCCTAACCCTAAACCTATCCCTAACCCTTACCCTAACCCTAACCCTAACTCTAACCCTTACCCTAACCCTATCCCTAACCCTAACCCTAAACCTAACCCTAACTCTAACCCTAACACTTACCCTAAACCTAACCCTTACCCTTATCCCAACCCTAACCCTAAACCTAACCCTAACCCTAACCCTAACCTTAACCCTAACCCTATCCCTAACCCTTTACCTAACCCTAACCCTAACCTTCACCTTAACCCTAACCCTTACCCTTACACTAACCCTGACCCTAACCCTAAACCTAACCCTAAACCTTACCCTAACCATGAACTTAACCCTAACCCTAAATTACCCTTATCATAACCCTAATCCTAACTCTAACCCTTACCCTTACCCTAACGCTAACCCTAACCCTAACCTTAACCCTAACCCTCAACCTATCACATACCCTTACCCTAACCCTAACCATAACCCTAACCCTAACCGTAAACCTAAACATAACCCTAACTATAACACTAACCCTAACCCTATCCATAACCCTTAACCTAACCCTAACCCTAACTCTAACCCTAACCCTAACCCTAACCCTTACCCTAACCCTAACCCTAACCCTAACCTTAACCCTAAACTTAACCGTAACCATAACCCTAACTTTAACCCTTACCCTTATCCTAACCCTAACCCTAAACCTAACCCTAACACTAACCCTAACCCTAACCCTATACCTAACCATTACCCTAACCATAAACCTAACCCTAACCCTAACCTTAACCCTAACCCTAACCCTTACCCTAACCCTAAACCTAACTCTAACCCTAAACCTAACCCTAACTCTAACCCTAACCCTTAGCCTAACAATAACCCTTGCCCTAACCCTAACCCTAATCCCTTACCCTTACCCTTACCTTTACACTTATCCTAAACCTAACCCTAACCCTAATCCTATCCTTATCCCTTAGCCTAACCCTATCCTTTCCCTTAACCTTACCCTTACCCTAACCCTAACCCTAACCCTAACCTTAACACTAACCCTATCCCTAACACTTACCCTTACCCTAACCCTAACCCTAAACCCTACACTAACCCTAACCCTAACTCTAACCCTTACCCTTACCCTAATCCGAACCCAAAACCTAACTCTAACCCTAACCCTAACCCTAACCCCGAACTCTAACCCCAAACCTTACCCTAACCCCAAACCTTACCCTTATCCTAACACTAACCCTAACCCTAACCGTAACCCTAACAATTACCCTTAACCTAACCCTAAACCTAAGCCTAACCCTAACCCTTATCCTAACCCTAACTCTAAACCTAACCCTTACCCTAAGCTTAACCATAACCCTAAACCTAACACTAACCCTAACCCTAAACCTAACCTTAACCCTAACCCTTACCCTTACCCTTACTCTAACCCTAATTATAAACCTAAACCTAACCCTTACCCTTACCCGAACCCTAACCCTAACCCTAACCTTAACCCTAACCCTAAACCTAACCGTAACCTTAACCCTAACCCTTAACCTTACAGTAACCCTAACCATAACCCTAACCCTAACACTAAACCTAACCCTTTCCCTTACCCTAACCCAAAACCTAAACCTAACCGTAACCTTTAACCTGACCCTAACCCTATCCATAATCCTAACTCTAACCCTAACCTTAACCCTAACCCTTACCTTACCCTAACCCTAACCCTAACCCTAACCCTAAACCTAACCCTAACTCTAACCCTAACCCTTACCCTAACCCTAACCCTTACCCAAACCCAAATTCTAACCCAAACTCTTACCCTTACCCTAAACCTAACCTTAACCCTAACATAAACCTAAACCTAACCCTTATCCTTACCCTAACCCTAACCCTAAACCTAACCCTAACGCTAACCCTAAACCTTACCCTTACCCTAACCCTAACACTAAACCTCACCCTAACCCCAACCCTAAACCTAACACTAACACTAACCCTAACCCTAAACCTAACCCTTACCCTTAATTAACCCTAGTCCTAACCCTTAACCCTAAACCTAACACTAACGCTTACACTTATCCTAACCCTAACCCTAACCCTAACACTTACCCTTACCCTAACCCCTACGCTAACCCTAACCCTAACCCTTACCCTTACCCTAAACCAAAACCTAACCCTAACCCTAACCCTAACCCTAACCCTAACCCTAACCTAACCATAACCCTAACCTCTAACCATAACCATAACCCTAAACTAACCCTTACCCTACCCTAACCCTAATGCTAAACCTCACTCTAACCCTAACCCTAAGCTAACCCCTAACCATAACCATAACCCTAAACTAACCCTTACCCATATCCTAACACTAACCCTAACAATAACTGTAACCCTAACCCTTACCCTTACCCTAATCCTAAACATAACCCTGACCCTAAACCTAACCCTACCCCTTACCCTTACTCTAACCCTAACCCTAACCCTTATCCTTACCCTAAACCTAACCCTAAACTTTATCCTAACCATAACCTTAACCCTAACCCTAACCCTTACCCTTATCTTAACCCTAATCCTAAACCTAACCCTTACCCTTACCCTTACGCTAACCCTAACCCTAACCTTAACCCTAACCCAAAACCTAACACATACCCTTACCCTAACCCCACCCTACACCAAACCGTAACCCTAACATAACCCTAACCATAACCCTACCCCTAACCCTAACCCTTACCCTAATCCTAACCCTAACCCTTACCCTTACCCTAACCCTAACCCTAACCCTAACCCTAACACTAAATCTAACCTTAACCCTAACCCTTAGCCTTACCCTTACCCTAACCCTGACCCTAAACCTAACTCTAACCCTTACACTTACCCTAAAACCAAACCCTAACCTTAACCCTAAACCTAACCCTAACCCTAACCTTAACCATAACCCTTATCCTTACCCTAACCCTAACCATAACCCTAACCCTAAACCTAACCCTAAACCTAAACCTAACCCTTACCCTTACCCTAACCCTAACCCTTACCCTAAGCCTAACCCTAATCCTAACCCTAAACCTAAACCTAACCCTAAACTTAACCCTAACCCTAACTCTAATCCTAACCTAACCCTTACCCTTACACTAACCCTAACCCTAAACTTAATCCCAACCCTAAACCTAACCCTAACCCTAACCCTTACCCTAACCTAACCCTAACTCTTACCCTAAACCTACCCCTACCCCTAACCCTAACCCTAACCCTAACCTTAACCCTAACCCTAAACCTAACACATACCCTTACCCTAACCCTAACCCTAAAACAAACCGTAACTCTAAACATAACCCTAACCCTAACCCTAACCATTACCCTTACCCTTACGCTAACCCTAACCCTACCTTAACCCTAACCCTAAACCTAACATATACCCTTACCCTAACCCTAACCCTAAAACAAACCGTAACCCTAAACATAACCCTAACCATAGCCCTAACCCTAACCCTAACCCTTACCCTAATCCTAACCCTAACCCTTACCCTTACCCTAACCCTAACCCTAAACCTAACACGAAACCTAAACTTAACCCTAACCCTTACCCTTACCCTTACCCTAACCCTGACCCTAAACCTAACCCTAACACTTACACATACCCTAATACCAAACCCTAACCTTAACCCTAACCCTAACCCTAACCTTAACCATAACCCTTATCCTTACCCTAACCCTAACCATAACCCTAACCCTAAACCTAACCCTAACCCTAAACCTAACTCTTACCCTTACCCTAACCCTAAACCTAAACCAAACCGTAACCCTTACCCTGAACCTAACCCTAACCATAATCCTAACTCTAACCCTAACCTTAACCCTAACCCCTACCCTTACCCTTACCCTAACCCTTACCCTAACCATAACCCTAAACCTAACCCTAACACAAACGCTAACCCTTACCGTAACGATAACCCTGGCCCTAACCCTAACTCTAACCCTTACCCTTACCCTCACCCTAACCCTAAATTTACCCCTAACCCTAACCCTAACCCTTACCCAAACCCAAACTCTAACCCAAACTCTTACCCTTACCCTATCCCTAACCTTAACCCTAACACTAACCCTAACCCTAACCCTTACCCTTACCCTAACCATAACCCTAACCCTAACCCTAACCCTAAACCTTACCCTTACCCTTACCCTAAGCCTAAACCTAACCCTAATCCCAACTCTAACCATAATCCTAACTCTAATCCTAACCTTAAACCTAACGCCTACCCTTACCCTAACCCTAACCCTAACCCTAACCCTAACACTAACCCTAATCCTAAACATTACCCTTACGTAACCCTGACCCCAAACCTAACCCTAACCCAAACCCTAACCCTAACCCCAACCCCTAACCCTTACACTTATTCTAACCCTAACCCTAATCCTAACCCTTACACTTACCCTAACCCCTACCCTAAACCTAACCCTAACCCTTACCCTAACCCTAACCCTAAACGTAACCCTAACCCTTACCCTTACCCTAAACCTAAACCTAACCCTAACCCTAAGCCTAACCCTTTCCCTTACCCTACACCTAACCCTAACCCTAACCCTAACCTTAAAACTTACCCTTACCCTAAACCTAATCCTAACCTTAACCCCAACGCTAAACCTGACCCTAACCCTTACCCTAACCCTAACCCTAACCCTAACCCTAACCCTTACCCTTACCATAACCCAAAACCTAAAACTAACGAGAACCCTAACCTTAACCCTAAGCCTTTCCCTTACCCTAAGCCTAAACCTAACCCTAACCCTAACCCTAACACTTACCCAAACCCTAACCCTAACCCTAACAATTAACCTTACACTAAACCTAACCCTAACCCCTAACCCGTACCCTAAACCTAACCCTAACCCTTACCCTTACACTAATCTTAAACATAACCCTAACCCTAACTCTAAACCTTACCTTATCCCTAACCCTAACCCTATCCCTAACACTTACCCTTACCCTAAACCTAACCCTAAACTTAACACTAAACCTAACCCTACCCCTAACCATTACCTTACACTAAACCTAACCCTAAACCTAACTCTAACCCTAACCCTAACCCCAAACCCTAACCCTAACCCTAACACTAAACCTTAGCCTTATCCTAACACTAATCCTAAACCTAACCCTAACCCTAACACTAACACTTACCCTTACCCTAACGCTAACTCTAACCCTAACCCTAAACCTAACCCTTACCCTAAAACTAACCCTAACCCTAAACCTAACCCTAACACTAAATCTAACCTTAACCCTAACCCTTAGCCTTACCCTTACCCTAACCCTGACCATAAACCTAACCCTAATCCTTACACTTACCCTAAACCTAACCCTTACCCTAAACCTAACCCTAACCCTAACCCTAAACTTAACACTAAACTTAACCCTACCCCTATCCATTACCCTTACACTAAACCTAACCCTAAACCTAACTCTAACCCTAACCCTAACCCTAACCCCAAACCAAAACCCTAACCCTAACCCTAAACCTTACCCTTACCCTAACACTAATCCTAACCATAACCGTAACCCTAACACTTACCCTTAACCTAACCCTAAACCTAACCCTAACCCTAAACCTTACCCAAACCTTAACTCTAACCCTAAACCTTACCCTAACCCTAACCCTAACACTAACCCTAACACTAACCCTAACCCTAAACCTAACCTTAACCCTAAACCTTACCCTTACCTTTACCCTAACCCTAAACCTAAACCTAACCCTAACCCTTACCCTTACCCTAACCCTAACCCTAACCTTAACCCTAACCTTAACCCTAACCCTAACCCTAACCTTAACCCTAGCCCTTATCCTTACACTAACCCTAACCATAACCTTAACCCTAAACCTAACCCTAACCCTAAACCTAACACTTACCCTTACCCTAACCCTAAACCAAAACCTAACCGTAACCTTTACCCTGACCCTAACCCTATCCATAATTCTAACTCTAACCCTAACCTTAACCCTAAACCTTACATTTACCCTCACCCTAACCCTAACCCTAACTCTAAACCTAACCCTAACTCTTACCCTAACCCTTACCCTAACAATAACCCTGGCCCTAACCCTAACCCTAACCCTTACCCTTACCCTAACCCTAACCCTAAACTTACCCCTAACCCTAACCCTAACCCTTACCCAAACCCAAACTCTTACCCTTACCCTAACCCTAACCTTAACCCTAACACTAACCCTAACCCTAACCCTTACCCTAACCCTAAAACTAACCTTAACGCTAACCCTAACCCTCACCCTAACCCTAATCCTTACCATAACGCTAAACCTAACCCTAAACCTTACCCTTTCCCTAACCATAACCCTACCCCTAACCCTTACTCTTACCCTAACCCTAACCCTAACCCTAAAACTAACCCTAACCCTACCCCTAACCCTAATGCTTACACTAATCCTAACCCTAACCCTAACCCTTACCCTTACCCTAACCCAAAGCCTTACCTTAACCCCAACCCTAAAGCTAATCCTAACCCTAACCCTTACCCTAAACCTTACCCTAACCCTAACCCTAACCCTTCCCCTAACCCTAACTCTAAGCCTAACCCCTAACCCTAACCCTAAACCTAATTCTAACCCTTACCCTAACCCTAACCCTAACCTAACCCTTACCCTAACCCTAACCCTAACCCTTATGCTAACCCTAACCCTAATCCTATCCCTAACCTTAACCCTAAACTTAACCCTAACCTAACCCTTACTCTAACCCTAACCCTAAACCTAATCCTCACCCTAACCCTAACCCTAACCCCAACCGTAGCATTAACCCTAACCCTTACCCTAACCCTAAACATTACCCTAAGCCTAACCCTAACCCTAACCATTACTCTTACCATAACCCTAACCCTAACCTTAACCCAAACCCTAAACCTAATCCTAACCCTAACCCTTACCCTAACCATAACCCTAAACCTAACCCTAACCCTTACCCTTACCCTCACCCTAACCTAACCTTAACCCTAACCCTAACCCTAACCCTGACCCTTATCCTTACTCAAACCCTAACCCTAGCCCTATCCCTAAACCTAACCCTAAAACTAATCCTAACCCGAACCCTTACCCTAACCCTAACCGTAACCCTATCCCGTATCCTTACCCTAAACCTAACCCTAACCCTAAACCTAACCCTAACCCTAAACCTAACCGTTACCCTAACCCTAACCCTAACCCTAAACCTAACTTTCACCATTACCCTTACCCTAAACCTAGCCCTAACCCTAAACCTAACCCTAACCCTAAACTTAACTCTAACCCTTACACTTACCATAAAACTAACACTAAACCTAACCCTTACCCTTACCCTTACCCTAACCCTAACTCTAACCCTAAACCTTACCCTTACCCTTTACCTAACACTAACCCTTACCCTAACTCTAACCCTAACTCTAACCCTAACCCTAAACCTTACCCTAACCCTAACCCTAACCCTTACCCTTAACCTATCCCTAAACCTAACTCTAACCCTAACCCTAACCCTAACCCTTACCCTAACCTAACCGTAACCCTTACCGTAACCCTAACCCTAAACCTAAACCTAACCCTAACCCTAACCTTAACACTAACACTAACCCTTCCGTTACACTAACCCTAACCCTTAACCTAATCCTAACACTAACCCTGACCCTAACCCTTACGCTTACCCTAACACTAACACTAAACCTAACCCTAACCCTAACTCTAAACCTTACCTTAAACCTAACCCTTATGCTTACACTTACCCTAACCCTAACCCTAACCCTAAAACTAACCCCAATCCTAACCATAACCCTAAACCTTACCCTTACCCTAACCCTAACCCTAAACCTAAACCTAACCCTAACCCTAACACCTAAACCTAACCCTAACATTAACCGTTAACCTAACCCTAACTCTAACCCTAACCCTAACACTTACTCTTACCCTAACCCTAACCCTTATCCTAACCCTAACCCAACCCTAACACTTAACCTAACCCTAACACTAACCCTAACCCCTAACCCTAACCCTTACCCTAACCCTAACCCTAACCCTAACCCTTACAATTACCCTAACCTTAACCCTAACTCTAACCCTAACCCTAACCCTAACTATTACCCTAACCCTAACCCTAACCCTTATGCTAACCCTAACCCTAACCTCAATCTTAACCCTAACCCTAACCATAACCCTTACCCTTACCCTAATCCTAACCCTAACCCTTAGCCTAACCCTAACCTTAATCCTAACCTCAACCTTAACCCTAACCCTAACCCTAACCCTTACCCTGGCCCTAACACTAAGCCTAACCCTGACCCTAACCCTAACCCTAACACTTAGGCTAACCCTAACCCTAATCATAACCCTAAACCTAACTCTAAACCTAACCCTAATCCTAAACCTAACCCTTACCCTCACCCTAACGTTAACCCTAACCCTAATCCTAATCCTAACCCTAACCTGAACTCTAACCCTTATCCTTACCCTACCCCTCATCCTAAACCTAACCCTAACCCTAAACTTAAACCTTACCCTTAGACTAACCCTAACCCTAAACCTTACCCTTACCATAACCATGAACCTAACCCTAACCCTAACCCTAACCTTAACCCTAACCCTTACTCTTACCCTAACCCTAACCCTAACCCCAAGTCTAACACTTACCCTAACCCTAACCCTAACCCTAACCCTTACCCTTACCCTAACTCTAACCCTAATCTTAACCATAACCATAACCCTAACCGTTCCCCTTACCCTAACCCTAACCCTAACCCTAACCCTAAAATTAAACCTAACCCTAACCCTATCCCTAACCATAACTCTTATCCTTACCCTAACCCTAACCCTAAAATTAACACTAACCCTAAACCCTAACCTTAACCGTAACCATAACCCTAACCCTAACCCTAAGCCTTACCCTTACCCTAACCCTAACCCTAACCTTAACGCTAACCCTAACCCTAACCCTAACGCTAATCCTTACCATAACGCTAAACCTAACCCTAAACCTTACCCTTTCCCTAACCCTAACCCTACCCCTAACCCTTACTCTTACCCTAACCCTAATCCTAACCCTAAACCTAACCCTAACCCTACCCCTAACCCTAACCTTAACCCTAACCCTAACCCTAACCCTAACCCTTACCTTTACCCTAACCCTAACCCTAAAACTGACCCTAACGCTAACCCTAACCCTTACCCTTACCCTAACCCTAACCCAAACAATAACCATTACCCTAACAGTTAACCCTAACCCTAACCCTTACCCTAACCATAACCCTAACCCTAAACCTATCACTTACACTTACCCTAACCCTAACCCTTATCCTAACCCTAAACCTAACCCTTAACCAAACCCTAACCCTAACACTAACCCTAACCGTTACCCTTAACCTAACCCTAAACCTAACTCTAACCCTAACCCTAACCCTAACCCTTACCCTAACCTAACCCTAACCCTAACCCTAACCCTTACCCTAACCTAACCCTAACCCTTACCCTATCCCTAACCCTAACCCTAACCTTAACCCTAACCCTAAACCTACCCCTAACCCTTACACTTACCCTAACCCTAAGCCTAACCCTAAACCTAACACTTACCCAAACCCTACTCTAACCCTAACTCTTACCCTTCCCTAACCATAATCCTAAACTTAACCCCAAACTTTTACCTAACCCTAACCCTAACCCTTACCCTAACCCTAACCCTAACCCGATCCCTAACCCTAACGCTTATCCTAACCCAAACTCTAACCCTAAACATAACTCTTCACCTAACCTTAAAACTAACCCTAACCCCTAACCCTAACCTTTACCCTAACCCTAACCCTACCCCTAACCCTTTCCCTTACCCTAACCCTAACCTTAACCCTAAACCTAACCCTAACCCTAAACCTTAGAGTTACCCTAACCCTAACCCGGAACCTAACCCTAACCCTAACCCTAACCCTAACCTTAACCCTTACCCTAACGCTAACCCTAAACCTAACCCTAACCATAACCTTAACACTAACCCTAAACCTTACCCTAAACCTTACCCTTACACTAACCCTAACCCTAAAACTAACCCTAACCCTACCCCTAATCCTTTCCCTTACCCTAAACCTAAACTTAACCCTAACCCTAGCGCCAACCCTAAACCTTACCCTTACCCTAACCCTAACCCTAACCCTAACCCTAAACCTAACCCTAACCCTAACCCTAACCGTTACCTTAACCCTAAACCTTGACCTTGCCCAACCCTAACCCTAAACCTAACCCTAACACTAACCCTAACCCTAACCGTAAACCTTACCCTTACCCTAACCCTAACCCTAACCCTAAACCTAACCCTAAACCTAACCCTAACCTTAACTCTAACCCTAAACCTTACCCTAACCCTTACCCTTACCCTAACCCTAACCCTAAAACTAACACTAAACCTAACATTAACTCTTACCCTTACCCTAACCCTAACCCTAAACCTAACCCTAACCCTCACACTAACCCTAACACATAAACCTAACATTAAGCCTAACCCTAACCCTACCCCTTAACCTAACCGTAACACTAACCCTATCCCCTAACCCTAACCCTTACCCTAACCCTAACCCTAACTCTTACCCTTACCCAAACCCTAATCCTAACTCTAACACTAACCCTAACCCTAACCCTAACCCTTACCCTAATCCTAACCCTAACCCTTACTCAAAACCTAACCCTAATCTCAATCTTAAACCTAACCCTAACCATAACCCTAACCCTTACCCTTACCCTAACCCTAAAACTAACCCTCACCGTTACACTAACGCTTACCCTCACCCCAAACATAACCCTTACCCTAACCCTAACCCTAACCCTAACCTCAAACTTAACCCAAAGCCTAACGCTTACCCTTACCCTAACCCTTACCCTTTCCCTAACCCTAACCCTAAAACTAACCCTAACCCTAACCCTAACCCTTACACTAACCCTAATACTAACACTTACCCTTACCCTTACCCTAACCCTAAACGTAACCCCAACCCTAAACCTAACCCTAAACCTAACCCTAACCCTAACCCTTACCCTAACCCTAACACTTACCCTTATCCTAACCCTAACACTAACCCTAACCCTTAACCTAACCCTAACATTAACCCTAACCCCTAACCCTAACCCTTATCCTAACCCTAACCCTAACCCTTACCCTTACTCTAACACTGACACTAACTCTAACACTCACCCTAACCCTAAACCTAAACCTAACCGTAACCTTTACCCTGACCCTAACCCTATCCATAATCCTAACTCTAACCCTAACCTTAACCCTAACCCTTATCCTTACCCTAACCCTAACCCTAACCCTAACTCTAAACTTAACCCTAACTCTAACCCTAACCCTTACCCTAACCCTAACCCTTACCCAAACCCAAACTCTTACCCAAACTCTTACCCTTATCCTAAACCTAACCTTAACCCTAACACTAAACCTAAACCTAACACTTATCCTTACCCTAACCCTAACCCTAAACCTAACCCTAAAGCTAACCCTAAACCTTACCCTTACCCTAACCCTAACACTAAACCTAACCCTAACCCAAACCCTAAACCTAACACTAACTCTAACCCTAACCCTAAACCTATCCCTTACCCTTAAGTAACCCTAGTCCTAACCCTTAACCCTAAACCTAACCCTAACCCTTCACTTATCCTAACCCTAACCCCTACCCTAACACTTACCCTTACCCTAACCCCTACCCTAACCCTAACCCTAACCCTTACCCTAACCCTAAACCTAACCCTAACCCTTACCCTTACCCTAAACCAAAACCTAACCCTAACCCTAACCCTAACCTGACCTTAACCCTAACCCTAACCCTAACCCAAACCATAAACCTAACCCTAACTCTAACCCTAAACCTTACCCTAACCCTAACCCTTACCCAAACCCAAACTCTTACCCAAACTCTTACCCTTACCCTAACCCTAACCTTAAACCTAACACTAAACCTAAACCTACCCCTAACCCTTACCCTTACCCTAACCCTAACCCTTACCTTAACCCCAACCCTAAAGCTAATCCTAACCCTAACCCTTACCCTAACCCTAACCCTAACCCTTCCCCTAACCCTAACTCTAAGCCTAACCCCTAACCCTAACCCTAAACCTAATTCTAACCCTTACCCTAACCCTTACCCTAACCTAAACCTTACCCTAACCCTAACCCTAACCCTAAGCTTAACCCTAACCCTAATCCTAACCCTTACCCTAACCCTAACCCTAATCCTAACCCTAAACCTAAACCTAACCCTAACCCTAACCTCAACCTTAACCCTAACCCTAAACCTAACTCTAACCCTTACCCTTACCCTAACACTAAGCCTAACACTAACACTAATCCTAACCCTTACCCTAACCATAACTCTAATCCTAAACCTAAACCTAAACCTAACCCTAACCTTAACCCTAGCCCTAACCCTAACCCTAACCTAACCCTTACCCTTACCCTAACCATAATCCTAACCTTAACCCCAACCCTAAAACTAACCCTAACCCTAACCCTGACCCCAACTGTAACCCTAACCCTAACACTTACCCTAACCCTCATCCTAATCTTAACCCTAACCCTTACCCTTACCCTAACCATAATCCTAACCTTAACCCCAACCCTAAACCTAACCCTAACCCTAACCCTTACCCCAACCGTAACCCTAACCCTAACACTTACCCTAACCCTCACCCTAATCTTAACCCTAACCCTTACCCTTACCCCCACACTAACCTTAACCCTAACCGTTACCCTAACCGTAACACTAAACTTAACTCTGACATTTATCCTTACTCTAAACCTAACTCTAAACCTAACCCTAACCCTAAACCTAATCCTTACCCTTACCCTAACCCTAAAACTAACCCTAACCCTTACCCTTACCCTAATGCTAACACTAACCCTAACCCTAAACCTAACCCTAACTTTAACACTAACCTTTACCGTTACCCTAACCGTAACCCTAAACCTAACCCTAACACTTACCCTAACCCTAACCCTAACCCTAACCCTAATCCTAACCCTAACCCTAAGTATAACCCCAAACCTAACCCTAAAACTAATAATTAAACCTACCCTAACCCTACACCTAACCTTAACCCCAACCCTAAACCTAACCCTAACCCTAACCCTAACACCTAAACCTAACCCTAACATTAACCGTTACCCTAACACTAACTGTAACCCTAACCCTAACCCTAACACTTACACTTACCCTAACCCTAACCCTTATCCTTACCCTAACCCAACCCTAACACTTAACCTAACCCTAACACTAACCCTAACCCCTAACCCTAACCCTTACCCTAACCCTAACCCTAACACTAACCCTAACCCTAACACCTAAACCTAACCCTAACATTAACCGTTACCCTAACCCTAACTCTAACCCTAATCCTAAGACTTACTCTTACCCTAACCCTAACCCTTATCCTAACCCTAATCCAACCCTAACATTTAACCTAACTCTAACCCTAACCCTAAACCTAACCCTAACCCTTACCCTTACCCTAACCCAAACCCTAACTCTAACCCTAACCCTAACCCTAACAATTACCCTAATCCTAACACTAACCCTTACGCTAACCCTAAACCTAAACTCAATCTTAACCATAACCCTAACCACAACCCTTACCCTTACCCTAACCCTAACCCTAACCCTTAGCTTAACCCTAACCCTAATCCTAACCTCAACCTTAACACAAACCCTAACCCTAACACTTACCCTGGCCCTAACACTAAGTCTAACCCTGACCCTAACCCTAACCATAACCCTTAGGCTAACCGTAACCCTAATCCTAACCCTAAACCTAACTTTAACCCTAACCCTAACCCTAAACCTAATCCTTACCCTCACCCTAACCTTAACCCTAAACCTAACCATAACCCTAACCTGAACTCTAACCCTTATCCTTACCCTACCCCTAATCCTAAACCTAACCCTAACCCTAAACCTAAACCTTACCCTTAGACTAACCCTAACCCTAAACCTTACCCTTACCCTAACCATAAACCTAACCCTAATCCTAACCCTAACCTTAACCCTAACCCTTACCCTTACCCTAACCCTAACCCTAACCCTAAGCCTTACCCTTACCCTAACCCTAAAACTAACCTTAACGCTAACCCTAACCCTAACCCTAACCCTAATCCTTACCATAACGCTAAACCTAACCCTAAACCTTACCCTTTCCCTAACCATAACCCTACCCCTAACCCTTACTCTTACCCTAACCCTAACCCTAACCCTAAAACTAACCCTAACCCTACCCCTAACCCTAATGCTTACCCTAATCCTAACCCTAACCCTAACCCTTACCCTTACCCTAACCCAAAGCCTTACCTTAACCCCAACCCTAAAGCTAATCCTAACCCTAACCCTTACCCTAAACCTTACCCTAACCCTAACCCTAACCCTTCCCCTAACCCTAACTCTAAGCCTAACCCCTAACCCTAACCCTAAACCTAATTCTAACCCTTACCCTAACCCTAACCCTAACCTAACCCTTACCCTAACCCTAACCCTAACCCTTATGCTAACCCTAACCCTAATCCTATCCCTAACCTTAACCCTAAACTTAACCCTAACCTAACCCTTACTCTAACCCTAACCCTAAACCTAATCCTCACCCTAACCCTAACCCTAACCCCAACCGTAGCATTAACCCTAACCCTTACCCTAACCCTAAACATTACCCTAAGCCTAACCCTAACCCTAACCATTGCTCTTACCATAACCCTAACCCTAACCTTAACCCAAACCCTAAACCTAATCCTAACCCTAACCCTTACCCTAACCATAACCCTAAACCTAACCCTAACCCTTACCCTTACCCTCACCCTAACCTAACCTTAACCCTAACCCTAACCCTAACCCTGACCCTTATCCTTACTCAAACCCTAACCCTAGCCCTATCCCTAAACCTAACCCTAAAACTAATCCTAACCCTAACCCTTACCCTAACCCTAACCGTAACCCTATCCCGTATCCTTACCCTAAACCTAACCCTAACCCTAAACCTAACCCTAACCCTAAACCTAACCGTTACCCTAACCCTAACCCTAAACCTAACTTTCACCATTACCCTTACCCTAACCCTAGCCCTAACCCTAAACCTAACCCTAACCCTAAACTTAACTCTAACCCTTAAACTTACCATAAAACTAACACTAACCCTAACCCTTACCATTACCCTTACCCTAACCCTAACTCTAACCCTAAACCTTACCCTTACCCTTTACCTAACACTAACCCTTACCCTAACTCTAACCCTAACTCTAACCCTAACCCTAAACCTTACCCTTAACCAACCCTAAACCTAATTCTAACCCTAACGCTAACCCTAACCCTTAACCTAACCCTAACCCTAACCCTAACCCTTACCCTTAACCTATCCCTAAACCTAACTCTAACCCTAACCCTAACCCTAACCCTTACCCTAACCTAACCGTAACCCTTACCGTAACCCTAACCCTAAACCTAAACCTAACCCTAACCCTAACCTTAACACTAACACTAACCCTTCCGTTACACTAACCCTAACCCTTAACCTAATCCTAACACTAACCCCAACCCTAACCCTTACGCTTACCCTAACACTAACACTAAACCTAACCCTAACCCTAACTCTAAACCTTACCTTAAACCTAACCCTTATGCTTACACTTACCCTAACCCTAACCCTAACCCTAAAACTAACCCCAATCCTAACCATAACCCTAACCCTTACCCTTACCCTAACCCTAACCCTAACCCTAAACCTAAACCTAACCCTAACCCTAACACCTAAACCTAACCCTAACATTAACCGTTAACCAAACCCTAACTCTAACCCTAAACCTAACACTTACTCTTACCCTAACCCTAACCCTTATCCTAACCCTAACCCAACCCTAACACTTAACCTAACCCTAACACTAACCCTAACCCCTAACCCTAACCCTTACCCTAACCCTAACCCTAACCCTAACCCTTACAATTACCCTAACCTTAACCCTAACTCTAACCCTAACCCTAACCCTAACTATTACCCTAACCCTAACCCTAACCCTTACGCTAACCCTAACCCTAACCTCAATCTTAACCCTAACCCTAACCATAACCCTTACCCTTACCCTAATCCTAACCCTAACCCTTAGCCTAACCCTAACCTTAATCCTAACCTCAACCTTAACACTAACCCTAACCCTAACCCTTACCCTGGCCCTAACACTAAGCCTAACCCTGACCCTAACCCTAACCCTAACACTTAGGCTAACCCTAACCCTAATCATAACCCTAAACCTAACTCTAAACCTAACCCTAATCCTAAACCTAACCCTTACCCTCACCCTAACGTTAACCCTAACCCTAATCCTAATCCTAACCCTAACCTGAACTCTAACCCTTATCCTTATCCTACCCCTCATCCTAAACCTAACCCTAACCCTAAACTTAAACCTTACCCTTAGACTAACCCTAACCCTAAACCTTACCCTTACCATAACCATGAACCTAACCCTAACCCTAACCCTAACCTTAACCCTAACCCTTACTCTTACCCTAACCCTAACCCTAACCCCAAGTCTAACACTTACCCTAACTCTAACCCTAATCTTAACCATAACCATAACCCTAACCGTTCCCCTTACCCTAACCCTAACCCTAACCCTAACCCTAAAATTAAACCTAACCCTAACCCTATCCCTAACCATAACTCTTATCCTTACCCTAACCCTAACCCTAAAATTAACACTAACCCTAACCCCTAACCTTAACCGTAACGATAACCCTAACCCTAACCCTAAGCCTTACCCTTACCCTAACCCTAACCCTAACCTTAACGCTAACCCTAACCCTAACCCTAACGCTAATCCTTACCATAACGCTAAACCTAACCCTAAACCTTACCCTTTCCCTAACCCTAACCCTACCCCTAACCCTTACTCTTACCCTAACCCTAATCCTAACCCTAAACCTAACCCTAACCCTACCCCTAACCCTAACCTTAACCCTAACCCTAACCCTAACCCTAACCCTTACCTTTACCCTAACCCTAACCCTAAAACTGACCCTAACGCTAACCCTAACCCTTACCCTTACCCTAACCCTAACCCAAACAATAACCATTACCCTAACAGTTAACCCTAACCCTAACCCTTACCCTAACCATAACCCTAACCCTAAACCTATCACTTACACTTACCCTAACCCTAACCCTTATCCTAACCCTAACCCTAACCCTTAACCAAACCCTAACCCTAACACTAACCCTAACCGTTACCCTTAACCTAAGCCTAAACCTAATTCTAACCCTAACCCTAACCCTAACCCTTACCCTAACCTAACCCTAACCCTTACCCTATCCCTAACCCTAACCCTAACCTTAACCCTAACCCTAAACCTACCCATAACCCTTACACTTACCCTAACCCTAACCCTAACCCTAAACCTAACACTTACCCAAACCCTACTCTAACCCTAACTCTTACCCTTCCCTAACCATAATCCTAAACTTAACCCCAAACTTTTACCTAACCCTAACCCTAACCCTTACCCTAACCCTAACCCTAACCCGATCCCTAACCCTAACACTTACCCTTTCCCTAAACCTAACGCTTATCCTAACCCTAACTCTAACCCTAAACATAACTCTTCACCTAACCTTAAAACTAACCCTAAACCCTAACCCTAACCTTTACCCTAACCCTAACCCTACCCCTAACCCTTTCCCTTACCCTAACCCTAACCTTAACCCTAAACCTAACCCTAACCCTAAACCTTAGACTTACCCTAACCCTAACCCGGAACCTAACCCTAACCCTAACCCTAACCCTAACCTTAACCCTTACCCTAACGCTAACCCTAAACCTAACCCTAACCATAACCTTAACACTAACCCTAAACCTTACCCTAAACCTTACCCTTACACTAACCCTAACCCTAAAACTAACCCTAACCCTACCCCTAATCCTTTCCCTTACCCTAAACCTAAACTTAACCCTAACCCTAGCGCTAACCCTAAACCTTACACTTACCCTAACCCTAACCCTAACCCTAACCCTAAACCTAACCCTAACCCTAACCCTAACCGTTACCTTAACCCTAAACCTTGACCTTGCCCAACCCTAACCCTAAACCTAACCCTAACACTAACCCTAACCCTAACCGTAAACCTTACCCTTACCCTAACCCTAACCCTAACCCTAAACCTAACCCTAAACCTAACCCTAACCTTAACTCTAACCCTAAACCTTACCCTAACCCTTACCCTTACCCTAACCCTAACCCTAAAACTAACACTAAACCTAACATTAACTCTTACCCTTACCCTAACCCTAACCCTAAACCTAACCCTAACCCTCACACTAACCCTAACACATAAACCTAACATTAAGCCTAACCCTAACCCTACCCCTTAAACTAACCCTAACACTAACCCTATCCCCTAACCCTAACCCTTACCCTAACCCTAACCCTAACCCTAACTCTTACCCTTACCCAAACCCTAATCCTAACTCTAACACTAACCCTAACCCTAACCCTAACCCTTACCCTAATCCTAACCCTAACCCTTACTCAAAACCTAACCCTAATCTCAATCTTAAACCTAACCCTAACCATAACCCTAACCCTTACCCTTACCCTAACCCTAAAACTAACCCTCACCGTTACACTAACGCTTACCCTCACCCCAAACATAACCCTTACCCTAACCCTAACCCTAACCCTAACCTCAAACTTAACCCAAAGCCTAACGCTTACCCTTACCCTAACCCTTACCCTTTCCCTAACCCTAACCCTAAAACTAACCCTAACCCTAACCCTAACCCTTACACTAACCCTAATACTAACACTTACCCTTACCCTTACCCTAACCCTAAACGTAACCCCAACCCTAAACCTAACCCTAAACCTAACCCTAACCCTAACCCTTACCCTAACCCTAACACTTACCCTTATCCTAACCCTAACACTAACCCTAACCCTTAACCTAACCCTAACATTAACCCTAACCCCTAACCCTAACCCTTATCCTAACCCTAACCCTAACCCTTACCCTTACTCTAACACTGACACTAACTCTAACACTCACCCTAACCCTAAACCTAAACCTAACCGTAACCTTTACCCTGACCCTAACCCTATCCATAATCCTAACTCTAACCCTAACCTTAACCCTAACCCTTATCCTTACCCTAACCCTAACCCTAACCCTAACTCTAAACTTAACCCTAACTCTAACCCTAACCCTTACCCTAACCCTAACCCTTACCCAAACCCAAACTCTTACCCAAACTCTTACCCTTATCCTAAACCTAACCTTAACCCTAACACTAAACCTAAACCTAACACTTATCCTTACCCTAACCCTAACCCTAAACCTAACCCTAAAGCTAACCCTAAACCTTACCCTTACCCTAACCCTAACACTAAACCTAACCCTAACCCAAACCCTAAACCTAACACTAACTCTAACCCTAACCCTAAACCTATCCCTTACCCTTAAGTAACCCTAGTCCTAACCCTTAACCCTAAACCTAACCCTAACCCTTCACTTATCCTAACCCTAACCCCTACCCTAACACTTACCCTTACCCTAACCCCTACCCTAACCCTAACCCTAACCCTTACCCTAACCCTAAACCTAACCCTAACCCTTACCCTTACCCTAAACCAAAACCTAACCCTAACCCTAACCCTAACCTGACCTTAACCCTAACCCTAACCCTAACCCAAACCATAAACCTAACCCTAACTCTAACCCTAAACCTTACCCTAACCCTAACCCTTACCCAAACCCAAACTCTTACCCAAACTCTTACCCTTACCCTAACCCTAACCTTAAACCTAACACTAAACCTAAACCTACCCCTAACCCTTACCCTTACCCTAACCCTAACCCTTACCTTAACCCCAACCCTAAAGCTAATCCTAACCCTAACCCTTACCCTAACCCTAACCCTAACCCTTCCCCTAACCCTAACTCTAAGCCTAACCCCTAACCCTAACCCTAAACCTAATTCTAACCCTTACCCTAACCCTTACCCTAACCTAAACCTTACCCTAACCCTAACCCTAACCCTAAGCTTAACCCTAACCCTAATCCTAACCCTTACCCTAACCCTAACCCTAATCCTAACCCTAAACCTAAACCTAACCCTAACCCTAACCTCAACCTTAACCCTAACCCTAAACCTAACTCTAACCCTTACCCTTACCCTAACACTAAGCCTAACACTAACACTAATCCTAACCCTTACCCTAACCATAACTCTAATCCTAAACCTAAACCTAAACCTAACCCTAACCTTAACCCTAGCCCTAACCCTAACCCTAACCTAACCCTTACCCTTACCCTAACCATAATCCTAACCTTAACCCCAACCCTAAAACTAACCCTAACCCTAACCCTGACCCCAACTGTAACCCTAACCCTAACACTTACCCTAACCCTCATCCTAATCTTAACCCTAACCCTTACCCTTACCCTAACCATAATCCTAACCTTAACCCCAACCCTAAACCTAACCCTAACCCTAACCCTTACCCCAACCGTAACCCTAACCCTAACACTTACCCTAACCCTCACCCTAATCTTAACCCTAACCCTTACCCTTACCCCCACACTAACCTTAACCCTAACCGTTACCCTAACCGTAACACTAAACTTAACTCTGACATTTATCCTTACTCTAAACCTAACTCTAAACCTAACCCTAACCCTAAACCTAATCCTTACCCTTACCCTAACCCTAAAACTAACCCTAACCCTTACCCTTACCCTAATGCTAACACTAACCCTAACCCTAAACCTAACCCTAACTTTAACACTAACCTTTACCGTTACCCTAACCGTAACCCTAAACCTAACCCTAACACTTACCCTAACCCTAACCCTAACCCTAACCCTGATCCTAACCCTAACCCTAAGTATAACCCCAAACCTAACCCTAAAACTAATAATTAAACCTACCCTAACCCTACACCTAACCTTAACCCCAACCCTAAACCTAACCCTAACCCTAACCCTAACACCTAAACCTAACCCTAACATTAACCGTTACCCTAACACTAACTGTAACCCTAACCCTAACCCTAACACTTACACTTACCCTAACCCTAACCCTTATCCTTACCCTAACCCAACCCTAACACTTAACCTAACCCTAACACTAACCCTAACCCCTAACCCTAACCCTTACCCTAACCCTAACCCTAACACTAACCCTAACCCTAACACCTAAACCTAACCCTAACATTAACCGTTACCCTAACCCTAACTCTAACCCTAATCCTAAGACTTACTCTTACCCTAACCCTAACCCTTATCCTAACCCTAATCCAACCCTAACATTTAACCTAACTCTAACCCTAACCCTAAACCTAACCCTAACCCTTACCCTTACCCTAACCCAAACCCTAACTCTAACCCTAACCCTAACCCTAACAATTACCCTAATCCTAACACTAACCCTTACGCTAACCCTAAACCTAAACTCAATCTTAACCATAACCCTAACCACAACCCTTACCCTTACCCTAACCCTAACCCTAACCCTTAGCTTAACCCTAACCCTAATCCTAACCTCAACCTTAACACAAACCCTAACCCTAACACTTACCCTGGCCCTAACACTAAGTCTAACCCTGACCCTAACCCTAACCATAACCCTTAGGCTAACCGTAACCCTAATCCTAACCCTAAACCTAACTTTAACCCTAACCCTAACCCTAAACCTAATCCTTACCCTCACCCTAACCTTAACCCTAAACCTAACCATAACCCTAACCTGAACTCTAACCCTTATCCTTACCCTACCCCTAATCCTAAACCTAACCCTAACCCTAAACCTAAACCTTACCCTTAGACTAACCCTAACCCTAAACCTTACCCTTACCCTAACCATAAACCTAACCCTAATCCTAACCCTAACCTTAACCCTAACCCTTACCCTTACCCTAACCCTAACCCTAACCCTAAGCCTTACCCTTACCCTAACCCTAAAACTAACCTTAACGCTAACCCTAACCCTAACCCTAACCCTAATCCTTACCATAACGCTAAACCTAACCCTAAACCTTACCCTTTCCCTAACCATAACCCTACCCCTAACCCTTACTCTTACCCTAACCCTAACCCTAACCCTAAAACTAACCCTAACCCTACCCCTAACCCTAATGCTTACCCTAATCCTAACCCTAACCCTAACCCTTACCCTTACCCTAACCCAAAGCCTTACCTTAACCCCAACCCTAAAGCTAATCCTAACCCTAACCCTTACCCTAAACCTTACCCTAACCCTAACCCTAACCCTTCCCCTAACCCTAACTCTAAGCCTAACCCCTAACCCTAACCCTAAACCTAATTCTAACCCTTACCCTAACCCTAACCCTAACCTAACCCTTACCCTAACCCTAACCCTAACCCTTATGCTAACCCTAACCCTAATCCTATCCCTAACCTTAACCCTAAACTTAACCCTAACCTAACCCTTACTCTAACCCTAACCCTAAACCTAATCCTCACCCTAACCCTAACCCTAACCCCAACCGTAGCATTAACCCTAACCCTTACCCTAACCCTAAACATTACCCTAAGCCTAACCCTAACCCTAACCATTGCTCTTACCATAACCCTAACCCTAACCTTAACCCAAACCCTAAACCTAATCCTAACCCTAACCCTTACCCTAACCATAACCCTAAACCTAACCCTAACCCTTACCCTTACCCTCACCCTAACCTAACCTTAACCCTAACCCTAACCCTAACCCTGACCCTTATCCTTACTCAAACCCTAACCCTAGCCCTATCCCTAAACCTAACCCTAAAACTAATCCTAACCCTAACCCTTACCCTAACCCTAACCGTAACCCTATCCCGTATCCTTACCCTAAACCTAACCCTAACCCTAAACCTAACCCTAACCCTAAACCTAACCGTTACCCTAACCCTAACCCTAAACCTAACTTTCACCATTACCCTTACCCTAACCCTAGCCCTAACCCTAAACCTAACCCTAACCCTAAACTTAACTCTAACCCTTAAACTTACCATAAAACTAACACTAACCCTAACCCTTACCATTACCCTTACCCTAACCCTAACTCTAACCCTAAACCTTACCCTTACCCTTTACCTAACACTAACCCTTACCCTAACTCTAACCCTAACTCTAACCCTAACCCTAAACCTTACCCTTAACCAACCCTAAACCTAATTCTAACCCTAACGCTAACCCTAACCCTTAACCTAACCCTAACCCTAACCCTAACCCTTACCCTTAACCTATCCCTAAACCTAACTCTAACCCTAACCCTAACCCTAACCCTTACCCTAACCTAACCGTAACCCTTACCGTAACCCTAACCCTAAACCTAAACCTAACCCTAACCCTAACCTTAACACTAACACTAACCCTTCCGTTACACTAACCCTAACCCTTAACCTAATCCTAACACTAACCCCAACCCTAACCCTTACGCTTACCCTAACACTAACACTAAACCTAACCCTAACCCTAACTCTAAACCTTACCTTAAACCTAACCCTTATGCTTACACTTACCCTAACCCTAACCCTAACCCTAAAACTAACCCCAATCCTAACCATAACCCTAACCCTTACCCTTACCCTAACCCTAACCCTAACCCTAAACCTAAACCTAACCCTAACCCTAACACCTAAACCTAACCCTAACATTAACCGTTAACCAAACCCTAACTCTAACCCTAAACCTAACACTTACTCTTACCCTAACCCTAACCCTTATCCTAACCCTAACCCAACCCTAACACTTAACCTAACCCTAACACTAACCCTAACCCCTAACCCTAACCCTTACCCTAACCCTAACCCTAACCCTAACCCTTACAATTACCCTAACCTTAACCCTAACTCTAACCCTAACCCTAACCCTAACTATTACCCTAACCCTAACCCTAACCCTTACGCTAACCCTAACCCTAACCTCAATCTTAACCCTAACCCTAACCATAACCCTTACCCTTACCCTAATCCTAACCCTAACCCTTAGCCTAACCCTAACCTTAATCCTAACCTCAACCTTAACACTAACCCTAACCCTAACCCTTACCCTGGCCCTAACACTAAGCCTAACCCTGACCCTAACCCTAACCCTAACACTTAGGCTAACCCTAACCCTAATCATAACCCTAAACCTAACTCTAAACCTAACCCTAATCCTAAACCTAACCCTTACCCTCACCCTAACGTTAACCCTAACCCTAATCCTAATCCTAACCCTAACCTGAACTCTAACCCTTATCCTTATCCTACCCCTCATCCTAAACCTAACCCTAACCCTAAACTTAAACCTTACCCTTAGACTAACCCTAACCCTAAACCTTACCCTTACCATAACCATGAACCTAACCCTAACCCTAACCCTAACCTTAACCCTAACCCTTACTCTTACCCTAACCCTAACCCTAACCCCAAGTCTAACACTTACCCTAACTCTAACCCTAATCTTAACCATAACCATAACCCTAACCGTTCCCCTTACCCTAACCCTAACCCTAACCCTAACCCTAAAATTAAACCTAACCCTAACCCTATCCCTAACCATAACTCTTATCCTTACCCTAACCCTAACCCTAAAATTAACACTAACCCTAACCCCTAACCTTAACCGTAACGATAACCCTAACCCTAACCCTAAGCCTTACCCTTACCCTAACCCTAACCCTAACCTTAACGCTAACCCTAACCCTAACCCTAACGCTAATCCTTACCATAACGCTAAACCTAACCCTAAACCTTACCCTTTCCCTAACCCTAACCCTACCCCTAACCCTTACTCTTACCCTAACCCTAATCCTAACCCTAAACCTAACCCTAACCCTACCCCTAACCCTAACCTTAACCCTAACCCTAACCCTAACCCTAACCCTTACCTTTACCCTAACCCTAACCCTAAAACTGACCCTAACGCTAACCCTAACCCTTACCCTTACCCTAACCCTAACCCAAACAATAACCATTACCCTAACAGTTAACCCTAACCCTAACCCTTACCCTAACCATAACCCTAACCCTAAACCTATCACTTACACTTACCCTAACCCTAACCCTTATCCTAACCCTAACCCTAACCCTTAACCAAACCCTAACCCTAACACTAACCCTAACCGTTACCCTTAACCTAAGCCTAAACCTAATTCTAACCCTAACCCTAACCCTAACCCTTACCCTAACCTAACCCTAACCCTTACCCTATCCCTAACCCTAACCCTAACCTTAACCCTAACCCTAAACCTACCCATAACCCTTACACTTACCCTAACCCTAACCCTAACCCTAAACCTAACACTTACCCAAACCCTACTCTAACCCTAACTCTTACCCTTCCCTAACCATAATCCTAAACTTAACCCCAAACTTTTACCTAACCCTAACCCTAACCCTTACCCTAACCCTAACCCTAACCCGATCCCTAACCCTAACACTTACCCTTTCCCTAAACCTAACGCTTATCCTAACCCTAACTCTAACCCTAAACATAACTCTTCACCTAACCTTAAAACTAACCCTAAACCCTAACCCTAACCTTTACCCTAACCCTAACCCTACCCCTAACCCTTTCCCTTACCCTAACCCTAACCTTAACCCTAAACCTAACCCTAACCCTAAACCTTAGACTTACCCTAACCCTAACCCGGAACCTAACCCTAACCCTAACCCTAACCCTAACCTTAACCCTTACCCTAACGCTAACCCTAAACCTAACCCTAACCATAACCTTAACACTAACCCTAAACCTTACCCTAAACCTTACCCTTACACTAACCCTAACCCTAAAACTAACCCTAACCCTACCCCTAATCCTTTCCCTTACCCTAAACCTAAACTTAACCCTAACCCTAGCGCTAACCCTAAACCTTACACTTACCCTAACCCTAACCCTAACCCTAACCCTAAACCTAACCCTAACCCTAACCCTAACCGTTACCTTAACCCTAAACCTTGACCTTGCCCAACCCTAACCCTAAACCTAACCCTAACACTAACCCTAACCCTAACCGTAAACCTTACCCTTACCCTAACCCTAACCCTAACCCTAAACCTAACCCTAAACCTAACCCTAACCTTAACTCTAACCCTAAACCTTACCCTAACCCTTACCCTTACCCTAACCCTAACCCTAAAACTAACACTAAACCTAACATTAACTCTTACCCTTACCCTAACCCTAACCCTAAACCTAACCCTAACCCTCACACTAACCCTAACACATAAACCTAACATTAAGCCTAACCCTAACCCTACCCCTTAAACTAACCCTAACACTAACCCTATCCCCTAACCCTAACCCTTACCCTAACCCTAACCCTAACCCTAACTCTTACCCTTACCCAAACCCTAATCCTAACTCTAACACTAACCCTAACCCTAACCCTAACCCTTACCCTAATCCTAACCCTAACCCTTACTCAAAACCTAACCCTAATCTCAATCTTAAACCTAACCCTAACCATAACCCTAACCCTTACCCTTACCCTAACCCTAAAACTAACCCTCACCGTTACACTAACGCTTACCCTCACCCCAAACATAACCCTTACCCTAACCCTAACCCTAACCCTAACCTCAAACTTAACCCAAAGCCTAACGCTTACCCTTACCCTAACCCTTACCCTTTCCCTAACCCTAACCCTAAAACTAACCCTAACCCTAACCCTAACCCTTACACTAACCCTAATACTAACACTTACCCTTACCCTTACCCTAACCCTAAACGTAACCCCAACCCTAAACCTAACCCTAACCCTAACCCTTACCCTAACCCTAACACTTACCCTTATCCTAACCCTAACACTAACCCTAACCCCTAACCCTAACCCTTATCCTAACCCTAACCCTAACCCTTACCCTTACTCTAACACTGACACTAACTCTAACACTCACCCTAACCCTAACCCTTACCCTAAACCTAACCCTAACCAGAACCCTAAAGTTTACCCTAACACTTCTTCTACACCTAACCCTAACCTCAACCTTAACCCCAACCCTAACCATAACCCTAACCCTTACCCTAAGTCTAACCCTAACATTAACCCTAACCCTTACCCTAACCCTAACCCTAACCCTAACCCTTACCCTTAACCTAACCCTAAACCTAACCTTAATCCTACCCCTAACCCTAATACTAACCCTAATCCTAACCCTAACCCTAACCCTAAACCTAACCCTAATCCTACCCTT